>CAUYRH010110330.1:0-17863 GCA_963574655.1 Perodicticus potto
TATATAGTGATTAAGAAAATGCTATGAGGGCTATCTCTCACAATACGATCAAAATGTTTCTGATTGTATATGAAGCACATTCTGCCCTATGATTGCACCAATGTACACAATTATGATTTAATAAAATTATTAAAAAAAAAAAACAGAGCTCCTTGGAAGAAAGTAATTCTACTATAAAAGCTATATTTTTTAAATTTTTACTTTTTAGCGTTTAAAACTAAGTCTGCATTGGACATTAGAAAATGATCTCAGACTCTCCTCTGACTCAAACCTTCCTTTTTATTTTCTTAGCTTAGAAAAGATTGAATCCTGGAATTATATTGCTTCTTTCCATTATTTTCTTCTTTCAAATTAGGAATCTAATGGAAACTTTGAAGCCAAGTGTTTAACTGTGCCAATATCATCAATATTGAGGAAAGAACATCACTGAATTCAGTTTGTAAATACATATCATATGCTTAACATATATAAGATAGGTGCTTAGGTACCAATAGGGAAAAAAGATAAATACTTACCTTTAAAGAAATAATTTTATGCCAGGACAATGAGCTATAATATTTTCTCTTAACTCTGGAATTATCCTAATATTAATAATTTCATGTTCAAAATTGCACATTTGTGGAAAGCAAGAGAAGATATACTTTGTAGTTCCCGTCTCTCTGTATTGGTAAACAAGGTTCTAAGCTTTCTCTTATTATCAAAACAGTTTGCTTTCAAATATAAAGGAGATTTGTACTTATTAGAAAATATTTTTTATTTATTATCTCTTCTATAAAATATAGGCTAGTAAACTTACTTTTTCTTTGGAGACAGAGTCTCACTATATCATTCTCGGTAGAGTACCGTGGCATCACAGCTCACAGGAACCTCAAACTCTTGGGCTTACGCAAATCTCTTGCCTCAGCCTCCCAAGTGCTGGGACTACAGGTGCCCGCCACAATGCCTGGCTATGTTTTTGTTGCAGTTGTCATTGTTGTTTAGCTGGCCCAGGTCGGGTTCAAACCCGCCACCCTCGATGTATGTGGCCGGTGCCATAACCACTGTGCTACGGGTGCCAAGCCTAGGCTAATAAACTTTAAAGTTTATTTCATTTATGATCAATTCTACTTTACCATGACTGTTGATTAGGGCTGGAAACCATAAAGGGTAATGATATAGTTGCATTTTTAATCGAGGAAGGGGAAATCTGTAATAATATGTTACTTCTGAAAGTTCTCTTTTAGTTGCCTATGGTCACAGGAATTTGTCTTGATTTCTATAGGACATTAGTTGACCTAGCCTACTTCTTGTCTAAGAGATGTAGAGACAATTCATTTTTACTAAACCTTCTTTCCGTTTAGTTATAACCTACATTAGGTTCTTAAATGACTATTGGGTAAGGTACAAGTTTAAATAAAACAAAATTATTCAGTGTCAAATGATGATGTGTCTTTTCAAGTACAGTGAAAAATGCTGAAAGTACAGTTAAAGTAGAGGAATTACTTAAAATTTCCCTCTACTTAAATTTTTTTTTAAATAGCCAGAATTATGTTCAAATGAGGATTATAGAGTGCTATAATCCTAGTACTCTGGGAGGCTGAGGCAGGTGGATTGGTTGAGTTCAGGCATTTGAGACCAGGACAGATTAGAGTAAGTTATAAGAAGGGCAGTTGGGGGTGGAGGGAGAACAAGCCTGGAAAGGAAAACTTTTCAGCTTGAGTTTGACTTGAGAATAAATTTGCTTTAAGAAGATAAATCTGAGAAATGGCTTGAAGCAAGGAAAGTCTGGAAGTGGGATGGTCAATTAGACCTCCCGTCAGCCCTTCAAGCATGAGGAAGTGACAATATGAACTTTAATAACAGAAAGAATGGGGAAATGGAGGGAATATACATAAAAGATGTTTTGGATGAAAAAGAATGGCCAGGCTATGGTGATTTATTGGATCAGAAAAAGAAAGAAAGATTTATATATCAAAGATGAAGTTTCAAGGCTGGACAACAGAAAGAAGAATGATAGTGGGGCTGACACCATGAAGTTGGCAGGGACACTGATGCACAGTATCAGAGTAGAAGTTGAGAAGAGTTTGGAGCTTGAAGAAATACTATCTCCAAGTATAGTCGTCTGTATTTTAGTGGAGCTGTAGTTCTAGAACTCAAAGGAGAAGCTGGGGCTAGTGGTTCTGCTTTTTTTTTTGAAGAGCCATTACAATAAAATTGGTTATGAGAATTATGAGAAAGTTTACGGAGTTCAAAAGGCCAGTCATGTTTAGAGAGAAAGCTCAAGTCAACAGCAGAAATAACCATGGTTGGGGAACAAAGTTGAATGGCTAACACTACCTGATTTTGAGACTTTTTATAAAGCTATAATTATGAAGATTGTGATATTGGTAATTAAAAATGGAACACAGACCTAAGTATAAAGCCCAAATCTAAAATTTCTAAAAACAGAAGCTATTTTTTTTTTAATTTTGAAGTAGGTAAAGATTTCTCAGATACAACACAAAGGACATGATCTATGAAAGAAAAAAAACAATAAATACAATTTTAATCAAAATTAAAAACTTTTTTGAGTCTGGGAACAGTGGCTCATGCCTGTAATCCTAGCACTCTGGGAGGCTGAGGCAGGTGGGTTACTTGAGCTCAGGAGTTTGAGATCAGCCTGAGCAAGAGTGAGACCTCATCTCTACTTAAAAAAAAAATAGAAAAACTAGCTGGGCTTGGTGACACAAGCCTGTCATCCCACATAGTTGGTAGGCTGAGGCCAGAGGATTGCTTGAACACAGGAGTTTGAGGTTGCTGTGAGCTACAGTGATGCCAGGCTATAGCACTTTACCCTACCCAGGATGACAGAGTAACTTTCTGTCTCAGAGAAGACAACAACAAAAAAAAGAAAAACACCTTTTTTAAAAGATACTGTTAACAAGAAAGTCACAGACTATGAGAAAAATATTTGAAAGTTATATTTCAATAATGGTCTTGTATCCAGAATAAATAAAGACTTCTCAAATGCAATCTAACAAATAATCCAATTAAAAAGAAAAAGATTTAATGACACTTTGACAAAGACATATACAGATGACAACTCAGCATATGGAAAGATAGTCAACATCATTAGTCATTAGGAATATGCAAATTAAACCTCACTAAGATAATACCATACATATATTAGATGGATAAAATAAAATACTGACCATACCAAGTGTTAGCAAGGATCTGGAGGACTGAAATGCTCAGACCATTTGCTGGTGGAAATGTAAGATGTACACCATTTTGGAAATTAGTTTGCAAGTTTTTTTTTTTTTTTCTTTTTTTGAGACTGAGCCTCAAGCTGTCACCCTGGATAGAGTGCCGTGGCATCACAGCTAACAGCAACCTCCAATTCCTGGGCTCAAGTGAGTCTCCTGCCTCCACCTCCCAAGTAGCTGGGACTATAGGCGCCCGCCACAACACCCGGCCATTTTTTTTTTTTTTGGTTGCAGCTGTCATTGTTGTTTGGCGGACCCGGGCTGGATTCAAATACGCTAGCTCAGGTGTACGTGGCTGGCGCCTTAGCCCGTTGAGCCACAGGCGCCAAGCCATTTTGCAAGTTTTTAAATGATATTACTGCATTCCCCCCAACAGAAAAGGAAGCATATCTTTATAGGAAAGTTTGCACACAAATGTTAGTAGAAAATTTATATGTAATAACTCCAAACTGGAAGTAGCAGAAAAGTCCATCAAAGAGAAGATAGAAATGAAAGTTTGAACAAACTGTACTAAATTTATAAAATAAATGCATACTCAACAATAAAAGGAATGAACTATTGGTATAGGAAAGAGCATGATGAATCTCAAAATTATGATGCTAAGTGAAAAAAATCTAGACCAAAGAAAGGGTGACTATTATGTTATTTCATTTATCAAACTTTTAGAAAGTGAAAAGTAATCTATAGTGACAGAAACCAAATTAACGGTTGCTTAGGAACAGATGGTGATTGGGGGAGAGGGAAAAGACAGTGATTACGAAAGATCATGAAGAAACCTTTGGGGGTGACCCGATCATATATGCTATCTTGACTGTAGTGATGGGAATACAAATAGATCAAAACATCAAAATGTTTTGAATGTTAAATATGTTCAGCTTGTCTTATACCTAAATAAAGCTGTTAAAAAAAAAAAGATTAAATTCATTGTCACTCCCCCAAAGAAGACCTAAAATAATACAAATATAAAAGGTGGGGTGGGGGGAAGGAAAG
Source organism: Perodicticus potto (assembly GCA_963574655.1). NCBI lineage: Eukaryota > Metazoa > Chordata > Mammalia > Primates > Lorisidae > Perodicticus > Perodicticus potto. The sequence goes on from CAUYRH010110330.1 coordinate 4,215, forward strand.
GAAGCTAGACAAAAGGGACCAAGAAGGACAGCCGCGTTTCAAAGAGCGTGCAGTTAAAATAACATGACAGAGAGATAACGAGAACCAGGACCTAGAGAAGTCCCATGTTCCTGGCAAACAGAAAGCCACTGCAATCTGTGAAAGTGTGGTGGGTACTAGTGAGAGTGTCAGAAGCTGCAGAGAAGCTGTATGGAACAAAGAGATGACAGCAGACAGACCACTTGTTTAAAAAGCTCAGAAATGAAAATGAGAGAAATAAGATGGTAGCTTGAGGGGACAGCCAAGTAAACTAAAGTTTTCTGGTGGAGTTTGATAGCAGAAAAAAAAAAAAGAGGAAAGAAAAAGAAACTGAAGATTCCAGACATGAAGGTAAAACATGTGGGAACAAGATTCTTGAGGCATTTGCAAGGGATGGGAGCTAAGGCGCAGGTGCCAAAGTGAGCCTCTGGAAAGGAGAGCTCTGTAATTGTTAACTCCTGACAGTCCTCCCAAAAGGATGGGCTTCAGAGCACTTACATGGATTATTTTAAATGCTAAGGGAAAAAATAGTTCTTTTTTCCAGCAGATTTCTTGGAATTCTTGGATCATTGGCCATTCTGACATTTTTAAACTCATCTCTGATAAAAGAAGACATATGAATCATCATCTCTGACCCCCAAAATGTGACTTTTTCCTGCTCTAATCTACTGACCACAGCTCAGAGGTCTCTGGCCCAAGCCCCAATACACAACAGTACTTCTGCTTTGTTGATCTGTTTCTTGCTGCTTTAGGAAGACTATTCTGCTTTGTGTCAGGGATAAGCTGTGGGTTTATGTGTACAAGGTAATGGAGGAAATCTCCATGGAGAAAGAAAACGAGTGTAACTGCAGAGAGGGCACTGCTAAGGCTTACAGAAGAGTGGAAAGGACGTGAGCCTTAGAATTAGGCTTAGTCTCAAATCCAGCCTCCTCCCACACGTAATTTATCTGGGCATCTCCTTGCTTCATCCACGTAGTGGGTATGCGGTTCACCTCACCTAATTGTTCAAAGAATTAATTAACCTGATAGATTTAAGTATGTGGTAAAACATAGGCAAAAAATGTAAGTAGCTATACTTACTATTTCAATGTTAATATAGTAGGTGTTCTTAACCTTTTAAAAAAATATTTAAAAGGTTAAGAACACCTACTATATTAACATTGAAATAGTAAGTATAGCTAGTATCTCGATTCCATAATTTCTTTACCACAGATGTTCAGTTAAAGCCCATTATCATGTCAGCGATTCATTCAGCAGTTCTCTCTATACAACAGTGGCAAACTGACCAATGGTCAGATAACACACAATGCTGAAGTGACATTGCAAACAGTTGCCCTTTCTCCAGGTCAGCGGCTGTTTTCCCTTTAGGATATACTGGGACTTAATACCACCATTCTCCCCTCTTGTCACCAGTGAGGACCCTCAGTGATGAGACATTAACTGTGAAGGTACCTGTGACGTCAGAAGATGAATTCCCAGTGAAATTCCTGGAGTGCTGGATATTTTGTAAGTCCATGAAGTAGAGCCTGTATTCTAGCACATGCTTATTCTTTTAAATTTCTGAATATAAGTCCTTACCCAGAAGTAAGGTGAAATAACTGAACTATTTTCTTAAATCAAAGAGAACTTATCTTCTAAGTAAATCAGTCCTTTAAAATGCATACCATGCACTTAACTTAATTATAATCTTAGGCTCAGGGCTGAGCTGTGGCTTTTCGATAGAATTAAACTGATCCTTTTTGGACCAACATGTGATATATTTCAGGCATTAGCTCTGTCCATCAATTTAAAGGATCTAGAATTGGTGGATTATGTCTACTGTCCATTTATCAAGGCAAAAGAAAAATTCATGACAAATTAGAGAATAAATGGATAAACTCACCCATAAGATCTTTTTATCATGATTGGAAATTCAAACACAGTATGAATACAACCTGATAATGCTAATCACTGGTGATTTGGTGGCAGGTCAGTTGGTCTCAAGTTTTACACTTCAATCAAGTATTAGTTCAAGTGCAAAAATGGAATGTCATCTTAGTGATCAGGATACATTTGCTAAAAATAGCACACTCCTTGCCCATCTGATCCTCCTGGTGGCAATTCACTGCATACTGAGTCCTATGACTTAAGAGCTATAAAGGGTCTGGCATGAGCTTTTCCCTGCTTTATATCATGGCTAGAATTAGTTGATATCCCAATCCTGGGCTATAGTTTTGCTCTAAGCGCTACTAAATTAAGTCATACACAGGGCGTCCATAAAGTTCGTGTGCAATTTAAAATAGTGTGCAGTTTAAAATTGTACATGAACTTTATGGCCACCCTGTATTACTTCTGAAGAATGTGCCACAATTTTTTTTTTCATTTTCTACGTCTTTGTAGAGTACATGATTGGACAGAATACCATTGAAGCAAATATTTTCTTTGAGTTCAAAGAAGGAAGAGTATGCTCCATGAGTCAAAACCTATAAAAACTGCCCAAACTTGAACTGAACTAATAGCATAAAGTTAACATTGCAAAATTAGTATTGTAAAGTTAATTTGGCAGATGGTTAATGATACACATTATTGTGCTACGTGGTAATTAGGCATAAATGGTAAGCAATTAATATATATGGTTGAAATTAGAAGTTTTACACAGTCAAAGCAAGTTCTAATTGATCATTTTCTTCTTGCTTCATTAATTTTCCATTTTCTATAAACGGCATGAATGTCGACAGCATCTCTGACACCTTACCATAGGAATCTCAGTAGACAACTATTGTGCTGTTTTAAAAATATACTCAAAATCACTTGTTCATTATGGTTTAATGTTTAACTAGCCGATGACAACTGAATAGACAGTTAACAAAGCGTTACAGGGATGCTGAGTTAAGTCACTGTCGAGTGTGGTTCTGTGCTCCATTCTCACCCCATTGCTCTATAGCCTGAGTGTGCATGGCCGAAATGTATGGATCCCGCTAGAGAGTCTGGTCACTCTGACTGTAGACATGGGCATGAAGAGCAAGGAGTGCAGAGAGTAAGGGGCATGTGCATTCTGCAGGCTCCATCCTGCAGGATTTCAAAGGTTTCCTTTGTGTTCAAGTACCCTTCTGTTTCTGAGTTCCAGTTAACACCTCTTCCCCATTGCCTCTTCAGGCCTAAGGGTTACGTAGAGCTCTTCTCACACATCATGCCAGCCTGATGTTTTCCTTCTACCCAGCTCATAGAAGGGACGTTCAACTCGTCCCACACTTTCCTAGTATGAATGTGCTGTTTGTTTCCTGCTCGGACCCTGACTGATTCAAAAGGTATGATTAAACCCATATGCGTTTATTTTGTCATGGTTAACAAAAAGCAAGGTTATCATAATATGCCAGTATTTCTTGTTTTACTTGCCTTGTATTTTAGCAGTCTTGGTGTGTGGAATGTAGTAGGCACTGAACACCTGCTTTTTGAAAGAATGAATGAATCTGTGTAATGTGTAAGATTTCCTGAGTTACAGCTTCTAAGATCAGTAATATTCCAGTAAGATACTCAGTGGTCAAACTATAAGTTGTGCGTATATAGAATATATAAAGAATCATTATTTTGCCGTGGTTGCTTGGTCCCCCTTTTTATCTTAGAAATCACCTACATGCATTGTGCCAAAACTATGTTTTCTGAGTTTCTCATTCTTTTAATTATCAAAGTTGTGCCTTTTTACTCACAACATAGAATTGATAAAATTGTTTGAATCAAGGTAATTTTTTCTTGCACAAAATATAAGTTTAATAAATTCAGTTAAAGAACTTCCTGAATTCCTAACTAAGATCATTTGATCAGTTGTGTGGAGACTGGATTTGACAAGACAGATTGGAGGCGAGGAGATTAGTTAGAAATCTATTGCCATAGTCCAAGACAAGCTAAATATTTACTGAGCTTTGTTATTGCTTTGGCCATTTCAATCCTGCTTAGTTTTGGGGTGGGGCTTTGGGGCAAAGCTGTTGTTTGAGTTGTTCTGGTAAATTCTTCTGAGTTGCAGTGTTTACTTTCTTTTTCTACATTACTTTTTCCTTTACTTTCTTTGGTCAACCAATTAATTTTTTTTTTAAAAGGTAACTCAAGGAACTTTAAGTTGTCTATAGTCTAGTTGAGAAACAAAATATAAACACAAGAAAAGTAATAGCAAAACATTAAAGCATCAGAAGAGTTAGATTGTGGTTTGGGATTAGCATCTAAATGAATAACAAAGGCAATAGGTGGGACTAAGGGGCAGCTATGAACTGGGAACCTTGGGAAATTTTCAGGGTGAGTTTGTTCTTGGTAGATAAGCAGAGAGCTAGAAAGAGAAAGGAAGATATTCATGGTAAGAGAAATTCTAATGAGAAAGGTAGAGTTATAAGAAAGCATTTTTTAAAATCCTTTCCTTGTAAGTGACCTCTTCATTTCCCTTCAAAGACCAGAGCTGTCTGAGTTAGGAGCAGGGTAGGGAGGTGTTATCTCTGAATGGGGGAAGCCATTCCACCTCCTTTTTTCCCATTCTTCAAGGCTCAGAGAGACCTGAAGTGCTTGTCCAACACGTTGAGCTACTACATGTTTTCAGGTCTGCCAGAGGGTTACAATACACACCTACTTAAATATCAGAGAACTAAAACAGAATACATTTTCTATTTTAATTCTAAATTAATAAAAAATTAAGGCTTGGCGCCCAGAGCACAGTGGTTATGGCGCCAGCCACGTGCACCACTGAGGCCGACGAGTTCAAGCCCAGCCCAGGCCAGCTAACCAACAGTGACAACTACAACAAAAAAATAGCCAGGTGCTGTGGCAGGCATCTGTAGTCCCAGGAGGCTGAGGCAAGAGAATTGCTTAAGCCCAAGAGTTTGAGGTTGCTGTGAGCTGTGACCGCACAGCACTCTACTGAGGGCAACATAATGAGACTCTGTCTCAAATAAAAATAAAAATAAAAATAGGGATACCATTTTCTAGGACTGTTATATAAAAGAAGAATATGTATCTATTCTTTACATTACTCTGAAAGTCATGAGGAAACATTAAAATGCCTAGAGTAGATAAAGAGTTGTAGAAAAAAGTGCTATATATTGACTGTCAGTTGCAAATACTGGTTTGAATGATTTATATGTATAAGCAGATTCATTGATTCCCTGCAACAACCTTATGAATTGGTACTACAAAATCATCTCAATTTCACAGAGGAAACTGGCAAGGAGATTTATAGTAACAGACCTAATGCCCCACAGATGGCAAATGCTCAGTAATCAAACTGAAGTTGTCTTGACTCCCAAGCTTTTGCCACTGGATGCCTTGAGAAATTATGTAATATATTCAATTCTTTGTCTTTAAGATCTGGGAAGTGAAATTAGATAGTTACTTTAGTGACTATCTAATTTATCATCCAGCCTACTCTATTCCTTGATGAGGTTTTTCTTATCCTCTCACTTATGTACTTGATTGCCCTTATATTAAAAATCAGGTGTTGAATTTATATTCTCAATTCCTACTCTTTTTCCATGGCTCAAGTCTAGAGCGCTCTGATCTCACTTGCAAAAGAATGGCCCCTTCTAGAAATTCTGATTCCAGTGGTTCTGGGTTTTAAATGACTTAAAGGGAATCAGATTCCAGGTCAGTGATGAGCAGTCCTTGACTCAGGTTTTCAGTTTTCCCAAGTTGTCCATGTGACAGAGGACCTATTTCCAGGAGGCAGCCGAAAATCACCCTGTATTATGACAAATCTGAACTTATTAGTGACTAAGAAGATGTTCCAATTTTTTTCACTGAATTAAATTGGTATATCTACCCTAACAAAATACCAAAGGAAGCTATCTTCATGTTGAATTTTTTTGAAGCAGCTTATAAACAATTTTATTTTTCCTGAATTGGTCTAAATATAAAGGAAAATTGGTCATGACATATGCGTCACCAGTTTTGCAGGACATGTGCATATTCCAGATCCTTCGCAGTGGCTTCAGTATCTGAGGTTTGATAGACACCATACCAGGAGAAAAGTGAGAACTGATTCAGAGGCAGAATGAAATGCTCCCTGTTTTCCATGAGTTTCATATTCCAGAGTTTTGACTAGTAGAATTTAAAACAAGGTCTGACCTCCTTTATGATCTGACATCTCCGAGGTATGTGTGTCTATAAGCTGCCCTTTGGGCAGCCTCTGGACTACCTCCAGTACAAAAGAGAGGTTAGGAAGTAGAGAAGGGTCCAGAGTCCCATCTCACTGCCTCTGTCTTCATATTAAACTTCAAATACAGTTATTTTAGAAATGATCTCATAAGCAAGCATGGAGTCATAACTGCAACGTATTAGGGACAAAGCGTTACAGCCCAGAATTAGATGCAAGGGTTGAAATGTTAATCCCACGGCAAAGAGCAGCACGTTGACTGGACACTTAACGGAAAGTGCAAATCAGAGAGGCAGGGCCAACGAGTTCTCTAGTTGGGATCCCAAAAGGAGAAAAGAGGACAGAATCTGGGTTAAAGTCTAAAGACAAATTTTGTACACCTATTTTTCTTTATTAAACTAAACATTTTCCATGCTTTGAGTATTCTCTATCATAAATGGCTATGAAGAGGCACAAAAGAACCGCTGATTGGATCTGTAGGAAACCTACGGATTATTCTTCACCCCATTATCCAACTTCTCCACCATAAATATGAAGCATCCACACACGTTTTCTGTTTTCCTTTGGCTTCTGGTGTGTCCCAGAAGTCTATAGGAAAGAAAACTTGAAATGGGGATGGATATTTGAGGACAGGAAGGTCTTTTTATTTTCAGGATTTAGCCCACAGCACTGTCAGCACATGGGGATAAGAGAAAAATATGGTCAGAACTGTGACCTGAGGATTCGGGGACATGCTAGTGAGGGTGAGAAGACTGGACAAAGAGTGGGGCTGTCTCTTCTGATGTGTGGGAAAATGGAATGCTGATGAAAGAAGCTTCGGAATAGCTTCATATTTGCTGTTTCCCTTTTATTCTTCCTGTTTTTTTCTTTTTATCATATTTCTTTTTCCCTAGCAATCTACAAGAATTCTAAACCATTTCTATCACTTTGAAATTTTTATGTGTGTGATTTTGTCTTCAGTATTTAAACCCACTTAAGGCAATTTCTCCCTTACATTGTATTATCTCTGGAAATCATTATCATTTTCTGCCCGCACTTCACTTTAGTTGAATGTCAATCTGGACTTAAGCCCTTTCCTACTGATGGTGCCTGCGGGTCTGCCAGGTGAGATGGTGCTTGCAGTTGTGTTATCCGAAAATGGCAGGGTACATGTGCTGTAGTTTGAAAAACTGATTCTTCTGAAAGACTTCTATATAGTGGATGAACATATTTATTACATTTTATAGCACTTTTCAGTTTCCCTGAAAGGCCAAGAAGCAAACTATTGATATATTGAGAAAATGTGAATTAGTGCTCAATACTCTGCATAGGGAATGGACCGGACTGGTTACGCACGTCTTTGAAACATTAAAGAAAGGGGAAGAGGGCAAAGAAATATTAAACTTTTTAAAGGTAACAGAGGAAAATGCAAATTCCAGTATGATTCATGAGTAATAATCAGTTTATTTCAGTTGTCATACCTACCTCTGTCATTCTAAATATTTTAAATTGCAGCCAGACTACTGATGCCCCTTAAAGAGTTAAATACAAAATAAAAATCCATTCGTGCTCACCGTACATGTCTGGATTTTTAGCTAATCTCACGTGGTGAGTCTCTTCCTCTTCACCTGCGAACATAGACTAAGATTACCCTGTGTGTTTTTTCTCTAAAAGCATGCTTCCAGGGATTAAATATACACAAATACATGTCACATTTGCTTTATTTAGCATTTTTTGTTATCTTTGGTTTTCAGATAAAAATTTACAAAATTAAAAGTTAAGTATCCTCTGCCAGTTTCATCTTAGCTGACAGTCTGCATTTTAGACCCAAACAGGATCCAAACAAATAACCGAAGCAAAGTTTCCACTTCACTAGTAACAACTTGATTGGAGTATATAGATCTCTGGGGAGCCCACCCTGCCTCTTCTGCTAAGACTAGAAAGATGTTGAGTCTCAACATACCTCTTTTTGAGCAAGAAGAAATACATTCTCACTAGTAATGTGAACCCTGAAGAAATTCACTCTTGTTAGCATTAGAGTCACATGAATTAGGATAAACACACAGACAACTCCAGGTTCTTCTGTGGAAACGAAATGCCTGCCTTAATCTTGAAGTTAGTTTTCGTTGCTCTGCACGTGAATTGGCTTTTTCTAAATCTTGCGTGATCAGGGAAATGAGCAAGTTGGGTAGAGCTCAGAAGTACCAGAAAATACATCACATGTGTAAGCATGGTTTAGTAGACCAGTATCAGGCAATGTGAATTTTGAGAGAGGAAGGGGCATATTTGTAAACAATTTACAAGCAATGTGCAATGAAAATGAAAGTTGTGCTGTGATATATATAAGCTGTGTAGAGTCAACATTTTTTCTTTTATTTGTTTGTTTGAAATAAAGGAAACAGAATTATTTGATTTCTCGTGGGCTGGCAGTTCTCTCTCAAGAGTAGTTCAAGTTATCTGTCAACACCAGAATTCTTTATGCCCCAGGGAAAGCACAGGCTTTTGTGCTTTGCAGAGTCATCTTCTGAGCCTTCTTCTTGACGTGATATTATGACTACTGTGAGTTCTGACCCATTGCTTGGTGCTTCAGGCCACCAGTTTCCATGCACACCATAGTAAGGTCTTACTTACGAAAATGCTCACGTATGAAAATTAGTGTAAAAGACCTGCTTTAAGATAATTTACAAACATTATATGTTAGAATTATAAGTATTCTTCATGTTAAGAAATGCTTTGAAAAGTTTTGTTTTCATCTGGGCCAATAAAATGTATTCCTGCCCCTCAGCATTTCTTTCCTCCTCTTATTCTTAGTGGTTAATTTATGATAATCATGTGCACAGTCACATTTAGAATCTATTCTGAATAGATTTTTGCAAACTCTACTGGTTCCTACAGGACAAGATACTGTGATGTTTTTCCTGATATGTTAGGTGATTCCAGATTTATTGCCCTAATTATGAGCTAATGAGATCAGAGCTTTGGAAAGAAATTTGCATTACTTGCTTAAGTAGGACAAATTATCAGCTTAACCGAGATAAAATATTTCTTATTTCTTGAGTCCCTTTAACTTACCAAAAGAGATGCCTATTATCTAGCCTAGTTAAATTAGCTTTCTGAGGATGCTGACTACTATCTTGAAAATACTTCTACTCCAACTGTATGGAGTTTGGTTGGCAGGTCCGAACATCTTTAGAAACCTTTTCATGAATGGTCTTACTTAGCCACTTGGACACCCACCTACTACTATATTTAAGATTTTAAGAATGTGAAGAAAGCCACTGACAATTCTTTTTACAACCAAAACATGAATTCAGTAATAATTTAACATAAAGAAAAAATAATATTGCACAAGTACAGACTTTTAACATCACAAATATTAAATTACAGTAACTTAAAGTAAAAACTACAACTATTTACAATTTTCTCTGAAAGCCAGGGAAAAATAGGGGTGCATACCTTCCTTTCCTTTGTATTTTCTCGTTGAGAGAAAAACATTGATTTTTATCTTTTTAGAGTTAGGAGATCATCACTTTATTAAAAAAGTTCAAGGTCTTATTTTTAATATTCCCTTCCTCTTCCTGTGTGTATCTTCCTATTAAGTATTATTTTGAAGATTCTCTGGGAAATGATATAAACTATAATATAAGGAGAACACCAGGGTCTCCCTAAGGATTAAGAAAAGGTGAGTAAGCAAATTAATCAGCTAAATTAACTAGTTGCCTTACAAGGTGCGAGATCTTTAGTGCCATCACGTTATACCTCATTACTTCCATTACATGCTTGACACTGTCATTATTCTACCCATTTCTTCCTATGCAGTTTCACTGTGTCAGCTTTGATTTCCCCCTGTACTTATTTTTTTCCAGCTCAGAGCTATTATATCACCTTCCAGGAGCATTGATTTTCAGTCAGGTGTCACAAATTTCCTACTCATCATTTCCTTGCCGGCATGAAACTGACTGCTGCTGCTACTCTGCACTCTTTCATTATTTCAGTATTAATCAGCTGTTCCTATGGGTCAGTTCTTGCATGCTCCTTCCCCGTTCAGCTCAATGTTGAATTATTAAATGCTTTAATTGACAAACATTGAAATAACTTCCCATCAGTGTGGTTAGTCAAAGATAAATCTTAAAGACAGCAAGGGAGAGGTCAATGATAGAAACTTTTTTGGTTCAAAAGACATTTGTAGAATCTCTATTATTTGTTCAGAATGGTAATAGGTAATATTGGAGGACAGACAGCACATATCACCACCCCTGACTCTTAAAGTACTTACAGTCATGCCATGCAAAGCAATTTTTTTTTTTTTTTTTTTTTTTAGCGACAGAGACTCACTTTGTTTCCCTCGGTAGAGTGCTGTGGCGTCACAGTTCACAGCAACCTTTAGCTCTTGGGCTTAAGCGATTTTCTTGCCTCAGCCTCCTGACATGCAAAGCAATTTTGAAAAAAAAGGCTTGGAACCTGAACTACATACTTCACTTCTTGTTTAGCTTAGATTTAACTTGCCTGGATTACTTTAAAATTTTGGAAATATTCAGAAGTCAATTGTCAGTGAAGGAAGGTTTCTTTTTTGAATTAAATTCAAAATTCAATTCTTTGCTACATAAATAGCAATAATTGTTAGAAATTCAAGCAACAGATTCAAACTTTTGAACAGAAATAACAATTGTTGCTGATCAGAATTTTAGCCTGACTCTCATGAAAGGAGCTACATACCCATACAAAAAGTTACTTAAAAAATTTAGCAAAAATTTCTGCAGCTATTTACCAATGTAGTATCTGTCTTACCTGACATAAAAACCATTGCTTTTTAAGAAAGGATGGTACAAATTCATACCACACAGCCACATGGAAATTATGCTCTATGTAAATATTTCTAAATGGACATAGGAAATATTAAAAATATAGTCACTTTATTTGTCAGGTGTTATACACCTCCAGGCTGCAAGTGATAAAAATTGTAATTTTAGGGGAAAAAAGAATGAGGAGGTCAGGAAGAATTTGTATCATGATCCCTGGCAATTTAGATATTCTTAAGTGTCCTTTTGAGATAATTGGTGTAGAATACCTTTCAATGCAAGTAATATCCATAGAAAAGCCACAAGAAAAAAATGTTATTTTTTCCAAAGTGCAAAGTCTTTAGATTACAAACATTGACCAAACCAACTCAAAGGATTTTAATGCTAACTAATTTTCATGTGCCAAGCCGCTATGTTTTGTTTTGTTTTTTTAATTCCTTTTTTCCAGGGTTATTTACAACTTTTTGTTGAAGTCCATTCTACTTATACTTTGGAAAGACAGCAAACTTTTGGGGAAAGAACATCAAGGCAATAGAGTTGTAACCTAAATATAAACTTAATATCTGCTTTTCTTGGGCAGGTAACAACTTCATTTCCTATAATAAAATGTGTATAATTCTGAAGGCCATATTTACCTGTACCTTAAGAATGTTGTTAAAGGAAAACAAGACTCTAATGGAATTTAACATCTAGTGATAGAAAACATTTCATCCAAATGCCAAGTGATATTCTGTTGTCTCCACAATTTGTGAATTTCTGCTTCTCGACATTTCCAATGTATGAATATATAATAATACATAATCCAATGTATGAATTATATGCTTGTGTATTGTATATTGAAGCTCAATCACACTTGAAGGCACCAGGGGAAATATCATTGAAAAAGTAATGGGATGTAATATTGTAAAGAAAAACAAAAACCTTTTTATCCAACTGTCAACTGCCAAGCATCGATAATGCTAGATCAAGCTTGTCAGAAGTTTTCTCTGGTCATTCTTCTTTGAAGTGCCATTTATAGTTCTGAGAATCCTGAGTTGAGGTTTTATTCTTAACTAAATTATATTGGTTATAAATATGTCTGTAAGTTATATTGCCAAAAATAAGCTCTGTCATTCTTAATAAAATATATCAATTGATGTTACAAGAAATATCTACAAAATGTCCTTGCATTTTGCTTCCATTGATTCTAATGTGCAATGCAGAATACTTTGGTAGACACCTGTTACTCACAACCTTCCCATAGGGGAATTTCCTACTTATACACATATTACTACATTATTTACTCTGCTGTGTGAAATGGGTAATATGTAGAACCCCATCTACAAATAATGATACAATACCAGAATATCATCTACCTAGAGCTGAAGATTTTTTTCATAATCCCCTGTAGCAATTTTAGAAATTCCAATTCAGTACTCCCTACTCCTTAAGAAAGAATGAAGTATGATATTGGACATGTATTGAGATGTACCGGATTCTATTCAGCTGTAATATCCGACAATGTTTGGCACCTGTGGTTCTATTACTTAATCTGAAAGACAGTAAAAATTTCTTACTCAGCCTGATTTGGAATTACTGTCTTATCTAATCCCATGTGCTACATTGAAATACCCCACAAAAAGTGCTAGCACACATAAAAAAATTAATACATTGGCATTTCTCTGGTGGAACAACTATTTTCAAATGTAATATGAAACATCTTAGCAAAAATGTATTTTCATGGCTTTCAACTTTATGCTTCCTTGAGAAAATACTTGGTGACCTTCACACTGTAAATACTCAATAAGTATTTATGGAGTAAAAATAAAATCCTGTTATAGCTAGTGAATCTTCCAAACAAGTTAACTTAAGATAAAGGCCTATCTTTGCCAGTGATGTACAGAAATATAAGTCTTATATAAGATTATCTTTCATCTATGCTAATACGGTTCAAAATTCCTAATTGTCCACAAAATTTGTTCATTGGCTTCATGGAAATAGGAGTAGATTAAAGTCACTGTAAAAATGATACAGAAATTTAGCAAAGGATTCATTTATCGGCTTTTCTGTCCTAATATTTCTCCTGAAATTCAGCCATGCATATGCATAGGACTTTCTACTTTTAACAGTATTAGATTCTTCTTTGCTGGATTTTTTTTTTCTCAATATCATCTCTGTCTGGATATCTATATACAACTTAATGTTAAATTTGTCAAACAAAAAAAAAAACCCTAAGGTTTTTATTTTCTCTTAATACCCTTATTTTCATATGGCTGCCATTCCACACTGATTTTTGCCCAAATCAGTTCTTCCTTGAAACAATGAAGCTGATGAACATTATGTGGTAAATGTGTGGTAAAGTTTATAATTTAAGAGAAAAAGATTCAATGAAATACCTATAGATAAGCAGATCTCAACCTGTAGGTCACGACCCACAGGAACTGTATTAAAGGGTTGCGGCATTAGGAAGGTTGAGAACCACTGCTGTAGATAGAGAATAATAACAACACAGAGGAAAACACACAAAGCCCTAAGCGTGGTATCCACCATAGAGTGTGCTCAAAAATTAAGTGTTATGGCTCGGTGCCTATGGCTCAGCGGGCTAAGGCACCAGCCATGTACACCTGAGCTGGCAGGTTTGAATCCAGCCCGGGCCCGCCAAACCACAATGACGGCTGCAACCAAAAAATGGCCGGGTGTTGTGGCGGGTGCCTGTAGTCCCAGCTACTTGGGAGGCAGAGGCAGGAGACTCGCTTGAGCCCAGG
>CAUYRH010110334.1:0-20198 GCA_963574655.1 Perodicticus potto
TTCATTGATACATTCATTCACCTTGCCCCCGGAGGAAGGGACTGTGTTCATTCGTTTCCTGGCCAACGAACCCATACACATATATATACCCCGAGACTAAAAGCCTAAAGGAGGAGATGGGGAAGGACTGGGAGAGAAATGGAGAGAGCTTTTCTCTCCCTACTTGAGTTCTCTCTCTATCAGGAGCTTTAGAGTTTTCTGTGTTCTTTTCTGTAAATAAATTCTGTCTTACCACTGGGAGAAAAAAAAAAAGAAAATGCCATGAAGGCTATGTTAAACAGTTTGATGAAAACATTTCAGATTGTATATGAAACCAGCACATTGTACCCCTTGATTGCACTAATGTACGCAGCTGTGATTTAATTGAAAAAAAAAAAGTTCACAAAGTAGGAAAATACATCAAATGTTACTTCTCTCTCATCGACTATATACACTACATGTGCTCTCTAAGTGGTATTCTTGGATCCTAAATGTTATTAATTATGAAAGTTGTATATATAAAGTTTTTATAGAGGGTGTATATGCCCTTTATTTTTTTCAGGAAAGGAAATAAGAGAGCAGCTATCCTAAGACATGCCATTCTGGCTTGGCACCTGTAGCTCATCAGCTAGGGTGCCAGCCACAGACACCTGGGCTGGCAGGTTCAAACTGGCCCATCCCAGGCCTGCCAAACAATGACAACTACAACAAAAAAATAGTCAGATGTTCTGGTGGACACCGTAGTCCCAGCTACTTGGGAGGGTGAGACAAGAGAATTGCTTAAGCCCAAGAGTTTGAGGATGTGAGCTGTGATGCCATGGCACTCTACAGAGGGCGGCATAGTGAGACTCTGTCTCAAAAATAAAAAAGGACATTCCATCCTTACCTCAGCACCTGATGTGTATAATGTATATATAGATGGAGCCTAAGGCTCCAATTTATGGTGAGGGCCGAAGGTGAGGGAGAAGAGATGAGGGTTTGCATTTGTTTGCTCATGCATGTCTTTGGAAAGTTATAAGGAATAGTCACAAAAAAACATTTATTCATAATACCATAGACATACACACACATACCCAGAGACACAGCTCTGTGATAGTCACCTCCTGTTAAGGCGTTCATGAGTGATCAGTGTTCATTGATAACCCATGCAGTGTCTGACATCATTCCAATATTTGGGACATTCAAGCTCTATAAGGTATATTTGGCTTGGGTGTAATTTATATGTGTGTGTGCATTACTATGTGTACATGTTTTTTATATACATGCCTCATCAATATTTCACTCAGTTATTCACTACTGCTTGGAAATGTCACTTAACCTCATTGAACCTCAGTTTCCTTGTGAATAAAGTGAGACTGATCATTTATTGTGTCATTTAAAAATGAAATTATTTGACATAAAATCTTTAGAAATATGTTTGACTCCTTTTAAGTGCTAGTTTAAGGATTCTGTCCTGTGAAGCCCCTCCAAATGTGTGAATGATTTTCTATGTGTGTCCAAAATACCTTCTATATAGACCTTTGGTCAGATTTTCTTTTCTTTTCTTTTCGGGTTTTTTTTTTTTTTTTTTTTTTTTTATTGAGACTCTATCACCCTGGGTAGAGTGATATGGAGTCATTATAGCTTACAGCAACCTCCAAGTCTTGGGCTCGTGTGACCGTTTGGCCTCAGTTTTTCTATTTTTAATAGAGACAGTGTCTCATTCTTGCTTGGGCTGGTCTCAAACTCCTGAGCTCAACAATCCACCCACCTGGGTCTCCCAGAGTGCTAGGATTACAGGCATGAACCACTGTGCCCTGCCCCAGATTTGCAAAAGACCTTGACCCTTTATAATTTCACATATTCATTACCACTGGATGATGATCCATTTTTAGATAGGAAACATTGGTCAGTTAATATTTCTATATAAATGAATGTGTGTGTGTATGTATGTGTGTTTGTATATTTTCCCCCAAAGCTTTTTTGAGTAGTATTTTTGAGGTTGAAAGTAATTACTTCTTCCATTTGTCACAGTCTGTAAAGCCACTTCTTTGAGTGGCAGTATAGTTTCTTAAGTACATACAAATTTTTGTGATTATGAAGATTTTAAAAATGCAAAAGAATATAGAGAATTTTATGACAGATGCCAGTATACTCGCCACTCAGCAATAAGACCTCCTAATTTAGGAATTTGTGAAGTAAAGTGGTCAGACTGGAGACGATATTTCATAATCTGTTTTTTCTAAGTTGTTCCACAAGGTCTATTGTTTTCTTTATTTCCTTCCTTCCATTAAGTGTAGTTCCCATAGCTAGTGCTATGTGGGCATGATCTAATTATTCTTCCTCTGATCCAGGGAAGAGAAATGCAAATTAGAAAAGCTTCTATTTTATAATTGCTGTGGTTCTTCAAAGTTCATGTCTTGGAAACTTGACCCCCAATGCACCAGTGGTGGGAAATGGGACCCTAATAAGAGGTGATTAAGTCAGGAGGGCTCTGCCCTATTAATGGATTAATGTGGCTACCACGGGAGTAGGTTTGTTATAGAAATGAGCCTGGGCCCCAGTGCTCTCTTACCCTTCTGCCTTCTGCCATGGGATGATGATGCATAAAGGCTCTGACCAGATGTGAACCCCTTGGTCTTGGACTTTGCAGCCCCCAGAAGTATAAGAAATTACCCAGGCTCATGTATTCAATTCTGATAGCATAAAACAGACTGAAAAAACAATAAAAAATAATTGAAGCAACTGCCTACATAATTGAAGAGAGCAATTCTGTTGGCACTACAGTATTTTCAGAAAAATTCCTTCCCCCTCCCCACATTTTAACTTTAATTGCATTATGGGTGGGCAAATCCCTTGTCTCCATTCTGCTATTTGGCCTTACTTTAAATAAGCTTATAATAAACACACAGACAAATACATTGAGGCTGTGTTTGAATTCTGTACAATAGCATGGATCCTTTCCCCACTGTATATTACAGTTGTTTTTTGTGGATTTTTCATTCCACTCATCATTTGGGTATGAAGAATGGAAGTATGCACAGAAAAGTGCCACACTTCCACTCCATTGGGGGTTTCTCTGATCTTTCCTTGTCAACAAAGCCCAAACGTCCCTTTAGAACAAGAACGTGTAACTGGATCAGTGGAATGAGCATGGCATCTTCTGGGTGGCAGTTTGTCCAGAAAAGTCAGGTGTTGTGGAGTGAGACAATGGCAAAACCAAGAGCATTCAGATAAGCTTTGGTCTGTGGTGGTGGGTTTGGCATTTGCTTTTGAAATTCGCATAGATGAGCCTTCAGTCACTGTGTATTTTGCTTGCTTTGTTTTTCTGAGACAGAGACTCACTCTGTGGCTCTGGGTAGAGTGCATGGCATCATAGCTCACACTGAAACACAGTGACCCTCTTGTCTCAGCCTCCTGAGTAGCTGGGACTACAGGCTAGTCTTTTGTTGGTTTGGTTTTGGTCTGTTTTTGTAGACTCTCAGTCAGACTGATCTCAAACTCCTGAGCTCAGGTGATTCACCCACCTCGGCCTCTAAGAGTGAATGCCAGGATTACAGGTGTGAGACATAGAGCCTGGCCAATCATGTCTTTGTGTCACATTTCCTTTGTGTTACTAAATTTTTTTGCTGATGAGCGCAGAAGTACAAACCTGTTCCATATCTCATGATAAACAAGTAGAGTTCATCTCCTAAACCTGCTAAAATGGATGTGTAAATGTTATGAACCAGAATTAAAGGCTCCAGTCAGTGTCTTCTGTATGGATTGATTACAGGAATTATTCTCAAGCCAGACAACACTCCTCTCAAATCTGTTCTTGTCCTCTGAATTGATGCTAAGTATAAGGCATGGGTTTACACTCTTAACCCAGTGAAAATGAAACCTAGAAAAATGAAAAAAATGATGGAAAAAATGGGGCGACTAGAAAATGAAAAACTATCTTGGAGATGCATTTTTATGATAAGAAGTTGTATGGGAAAATGTTAACTTGGGTCGGCTCCGTGCCCGTCGCTCAATGGATAGGGCACTGGCCACATACACCGGTGCTGGTGGGTTTGAACCCAGCCTGAGTCTGCTAAACAACAATGACAACTACAACAAAAAATTAGCCAGGTGTTGTGTTGGGCACAGTAGTCCCAGCTACTTGGGAGGCTGAGGCAAGAGAATCTCTTAAGCCCAAGGGTTGGAGGTTGCTACGAGCTGTGACGCCACAGCACTCTACTTCTAACACCGTCATGCCAAATTCAAGAATCCAGATGAATGCTAACCTGTATAAAATTTTGATAATACTTTGTAAAATTAAACTATGCTATTTTACTAGGTTATTAGTTTTGAATTATGTAGAAGTTGGTTATTCTTTCACACAAGCCAGGTAGGAAAGAAAGACAGATGTCAAACCATCATGTAAGCACAGCTGGTTAAATTAATTTCATTATCACTTATGTGCTACTCCGACCTTGTCAGTTCTGGTGAGGTGAGCATTTAAGCCTTAGGTCCTGTCAATGAATAACCGGCTGCTGGTCCTCCTCCAGCAGGGCATGACAAGGTCATGATGTTTTGCATCCTTCTTTTACTATACATGATGACCATGGACACCAATAAGGTTATTTTATTGAATGTATTATACTATAAGAAATGACATATTCAACTGTAAGTTATTAATCACTATAGGCAGATTTGAAGTGGATTTTGGAGCAGGCACTATAAAAATGCCAAGAAGATTCAAAAATCAAAAACCGAAACCAAAAGTAAGGAAATAAAACCCATAGCTGAAGTGAAACAACTGATCAGATTGTTTGTGTTTACTTCAAGATTCATACATAGAACAAAATAATTTGCATCTGGCCTTATAGAACTTAGATATCTTGTCTCTACTGGGAAAAAGCTAAGGTTATATTATGATGGCTATGATAATTTGGGGAGATGTGGTTACTTGTAGAGAAATCTAAGATGACAATGATAAATTTCATAATAAATTTATGGTATGTTTGGATGTGGGTGTCAGCCAATTAAATGAGCAATCAAACCCCAAATAGAATTACTTTTCTTTGAACAGCCAGCTCCATGGAGGGCCCCATTAGTTGGCAAAAACAGACAATTTATAAAAGAAATCCATTAAAATATATTGTCTGGAACTAAATAAGGGCTGAGGTAGCAACTGTGTTTAGAAGAGAGAGAAACCTAATTTAGAATCAAAAGAAACTATTAAGTTTTAAGAAAATATGCTGAATGTCAGAGGCAAGTCACAGGTTTTAGAATTGAAACTGAAACTCCCATCATTTACTTTTTTCCTGAGTAAATGCATATGTGCACGTGTATATAATAATATATAATAATGTGTGTATACACACACACACACACACACACACACACACACACACACATACACACACATATATATTTGGAAGCGCAAAATTATTTGTTCCCAATATGGCAAAATTTCAGTACAGAGATTGCAAACTCAAATGCTTCAGGACCAGGAAATTAACATGACATTAACATGAAGTGTTCCCTGATATATAACAGCAAATGCTGGGATGGGAAATATGGCCAACTTAAGAGTTCACAGCTTATTTGAAATCCTTCCCATTCAATTTTCTGACTGAAAGAATTTCTTTTAGCCAATTCAAATGCTGATGATTTTAACAAGCAGACTTCTAGATTTGTGAATTTGGACCAAAACCTTTAAATGATTACTTGAACAAAATTAATCTAAAATATGTTAGGTAAGGATGAGAAAGATTTTAATATTCCAAGATTGAAAATACGAAGTACCACTGGGGATATGTGCATAATATTATCAAAGAATACATCTGAATGATATATGTAAAAATGTTTTTAAGATTCTTACCTAAGAAATTCAGCTATAGTAAGAAAATATTAAATATTAAATTTGATGTACTTTGAATTTCTTAGTAAAAAAGAAATTCCTGCTAATGCATTTTATTCAGTAGACTTAGCTCATTTTTTCGTATTTATTGATTGCTAGCATTTTACTTTGCTTAGTTGTTTTGCTGACTTGTGGACTACTTTCACCATTGATCATTAGTATCTATTCTGCTTAATTATGTTTCTGTTGATATCTCAGTAATTTCTCTTTAATTTGCTTCCAAGGAAGTTGTTGGAAACTGAAATCTTTAACCATTTCCATTGCTCCAGGATATACTTCTGTCTGATTGCATTTATCTTTCTCCAGGGAGAAAATGTTCTATGGAAAAAAATAATTAGAAGTCTTTCTTGCTGTACCTGTCAGGTGTTTATAATGCAAAACTTTAATTTAATTGTAAGTGGAACATCAGGATTTCAAATATATCCATATTAACTACTGAATAAGTGCAAAATATTTTAAGCTGAGTAAGTGCAAAATATTTTAAAATATTTTAAATTAGCCATTTTTCTACCACTGGCTGCCACATTTTGAGAATATTTTGAATGTAAGTAGATGGTGAATATATTATATTTATAGTTATTATTAATGAAATCCAGAAATATATATTTAGAAAAAAATTTCTCAATATATACTTTATTAATACTGATAAAACAATAACAATTTTTATATAGGCAGAAGATGAAAACACTACCAAAAACACAGCTGGTGAATTTCTACCTTCATCAGTAATCCCAGAATACTAATTTCAATATTACACAACCCATATTCCTACCCCCCTACAGTTTAGACTTATATTAAAGCTGAAAATATGCCTTTTAGCATACATGGAAGGAATAAATTAGAACATCTAGATTAGTATAATGGGAGTAGACCACTATAATCATCCTCATTAGTAATCCCCTTGACACTCTGTGAAGTCATCATCTCATAATATTTCCATATCACAATATTTATGGATGATGGGAGGAATTATCTAGTTTTTGAGCCCATATGACAAGAGGTGGCATCTTTCCTATTTATTTAAAACTCAGCTTGAATAAATAAAAAGTAATCCAGAAGTTATCCTATAAATACATTTATAAGTTTTTATTATTCTGTAAGGCTTGAAACCTATTGTTTCAAATAAAAGATGGATATGATGAAATAAAAGTCAGGGATATTCCTCAAAGTCCAGAATTTTTATTTGCTATATTAAGTTGCCCGTGGTATTACCACTAGAGGTTTGGGATTGACTATATCCATATGATGGCATCAGTAAGGCATTAATTACATTGATTACGCGATTAAGAACATGGTGCTGGTGGTTCTAAATATAGAGTTAAAAAAAGAAAGTAAAGACAAGAAATCTTCATAGATTCTTCATAGATCTGAACTCAGGTTACTAAATTAGATTATTTATTTTTAGGCCATAAACTGGAGTTTTATACCAATAAATATTTCTCCATCTGTATAAGCCATGGATAGTGGAATAGTCAGGCTGTTTGTATGTATTGTATTAATAATAAGATAAGACAAACTGTCATTTAGTGGTTTTGTTTAAAGTTCTGGTTAGATCATTGAGAAATTTAAAAAACAATCCTATTTTCAGATGCTTTTAACTAGATACCCAGCATTAAAAAATTTAACTTCTCAGAATGTTTCACCTATCAGCTAACTCAACTGAAAACATCTGCCCTATTGGTTCTCCAAGACAATGGCATTGTCATAATCTAATCATGTCTTGAACTTTATTATTGAACCCCCAGAGTGACTTTTCTAGGTGGAAGCAATGAAGCAGCAGGAACAACTCTGGGAAATACATGTGACAGATGTTTCTAAAATCAAATCCATCAAATATTACTACTTTAAATTCATTCAAAACTGATTAGACCCACTTGTGTGATACTGCCTCATACTGGTTTTGTTTAGTTTAGTTAATGTTGCAATTAATCTTTGCAAAAATCTAATTCATCCCCAAGCTTCTTTCATGCCATGATCTGTTTGAGTAAATCTTCTGAAACAAAATACCCTGTCTAATTCGATCTGCTGTCATGATTGAAAATAGAAGTTGATAATGCTTTGTTTGTACAGTGATATAATTAAGATGCCCATGCTTCTCTAATTAATCTAATCTAAAAATGCTTTGGCTATTAGATATCCTAATAGAATATAATGCATTGTTTTTCTTTCTTATCTCTGTCATTAGTGAAGAAAATTAATTGTGCCAAATTTGAAATACACCCAATGCTTATTTATATATTCAGATTTCAATCTAAGCTAGACGCCTTTGTAAAATATTATCCATTATTTATTAAGTAGAATTACACTCAACAACCATGTTAACAATGTTTAACATAATTATAATACATGATGTTTATATATGTATATATACATACACACACACACACACACACATCCCTTAATTAATGTATTTAGGGGAGACATAATATAATGAATCTAATGCATTTAGTACAACATAATAATTAATATATAATTTATAATCATATAATTAGGTATATAAAATACTTATGTTTTAAATAATTATTCTATGTAATATATAAGATAAGTAAATTAAATCCCCTTTACATTGCCCACTGTGAAAAGAAACATAAAAAAATGATGAAACATCTAAGAAGAAATTCAGTAAATGGCAAGATTATTATTATTTTTTTTTATTGAATCATATCTGTGTACAATAATTCAGTAATGGGGTACAGTGTACGGGCTTCAGATACAATCACAGATATTTTCATCAACCTGATTGCGATAACATTCAAGAGACATTCTCATTACTTTATGAGAATAATTTTGATCTGTATTTAGAAGTTTTCTCCTAACTCTTCAAATATGTACCACAGGTGTGATCCCGCCCTCTATCCTCACTCCCCCCACCCTCCCTCTCCCTCCCCTTCCCTCCCTCTCCCCTTTCCCTATCTTCTTGTGCAATAAGTGGGCTGTAGCCTACACTTGAAAGATATAATTTTGCCTCATAATAGGGATGTATACATTGGATACTTTTTCTTCCATTCTAGAGACACTTTGCTAAGGAGAACCTGATCCAGCTCCATCCATGTAAATATGAAAGAGAAAAAGTCACCATCTTTCTTTAAGGCTGTGTAATACTCCATGGTATACATGTACCACAGTTTATTAAGCCATTCGTGTGTCGATGGGCTCTTGGGCTTCTTCCATGACCTAGCGATTATGAATTGGGCTGCAATAAACACTCTGGTACAGATATTTTTGTTGTAATGTGTTTTTTGGTCTTCTGGGTATATACCAAGTAGAGGAATTATAGGGTCAAATGCCAAGTCTATTTTCAGATCTCTGAGTATTTTCCAAACATCTTTCCAAAATGGATGAACTAGTTTGCATTCCCACCAGCAATGTAGAAGTGTTCCCTTTTCTCCACATCCACGCCAGCATCTCTAATTTTGGGATTTCATCATGTGGGCTAATCTCACCGGTGTTAGGTGATATATCAAGGTAGTTTTGATTTGCATTTCTCTGATGATTAAGGATAATGAGCATTTCTTCATGTATCTGAAGGCCGTGCGCCTATCTTCTTTAGAGAAGTTTCTTTTCAGATCTTTTGCCCATCCTGAGATGGGATCGCTTGTTCTTTTCTTGCAAATACATTGGAGTTCTCTGTGTATTCTGGTTATTAAGAAGTTTTTATCTTTTTTTATTTCATTCTGAGACACAGTTTCACTATGTCGCCCTTGTAGAGTGCAACGGTGTCACAGCTCACAGCCACCTCAAACTCTTGGGCTTAAGTGATTCTCTTGCCTCAGCCTTCCAAGTAGCGGGGACTATAGGCAGCTGCCACAAGGCCTGGCTATTTTTGTGTTGTTGTAGTTGTCACTGTTGTTTAGCAGACCTGGGCCAGGTTTGAACCCTCCAGCCTGGGGTGTATGTGGCTGGCACCATAACCACTGTGCTACAGGCGCCAAGCTGAAAATGAATATTTTATTTTAGACTGATAATGTAGAAAAAAATTTTTAACTCAATCACATCTTTTATCTCAGATTTTTTAAAAGATGATGATTTTTCCCAACAAAATTAAGTCATTATTCTGTTTATTTACAATTTTAAAAATCTACACACATTGAAACTGCATACATGGGAATTCAGAATTGTTAGTTTTCCTTCTCTTACTTTCTCGCCTGGCAATAAAGTTATAAAAAGTGATTTAAGCAAAAAGATTTTTGCAATAATCTATTTAACACTTTATTAGTATGTAGTATAAAGAACGTCCCACAGGTAACTACTAAGGGAGAAACATCAGGAGTAATGTATGTAACACCATTGTATCTTACAGCAATTCACATAATCAACACTCGTGCTGTCACAAATGCTTAATGTTTTGTTCACACCTATGGCAACCTTCCTGCCTTCATCACTCTTACACCCAAGTAAGTTTTGGCTTTTAATTTTTTGTCATTTTTGAGGACAAAAATAGGATTGGAAATTAATCTTATTGTGCATGTATATGAATATATTTTTCTAGTTACAATATGAATTTTATACAAAATAGTCTTTGGCATAATTCTTTAAATAAAATGAAAAGGTATTTAGAAAGTTTCACAATGCAGTATTGAAGTAGTATGATTACTGAGATGTTTTCTCTGTTTTAAATTTAGTGAAAAAGGGTCTTTCTTGAAATGAATTGTATAGTAACCAAATGGCTTTATCCATTCTTCATTTGCTTGAAGCATAGTCTCAATAATTTACTTAGGGATAAATTAAGCTATCTCATAATTGTATGTTTTAAATTAGCCATCTTTTCATCCTGTGGATAGTCATTCTACTTAATCTTCATTATTGCCTATATTTTGAGTTGTAAATTTCTTTAATTTTATAACCCTTATATATGACTAACACACAGTATTTCTAAATCAAAAGTTTTAGGGTTTTGTTTTCTTAACTCCTTGCTTTCCTGATAGGCAGTCCGTTAGAATTTAAGCTGAGGTTGTTTCCTGAAAACAGAATTATCTTAAAGAAATATTTGAGTACTAATTAGAATAAAGAACATCACTGTATGTCCAAGCATTCACAAACCTAGAACAACTCATGACTAGGTCATTCAAAGCAGAAAAATGAGTAATAAAACAATTTAGTGCATTTTCTAATTTAGTAAGCAAAAAATAATGATGAGCTTTATCTATGCTAAAAGTTATTATTCAGGTTGAGCCTTTCAGGAAAAAAAAAATGCCAAGAAACCAGTCATTAAAGAAGAAAAGAAAAAAAAGATCACTTGATCCTTTTAAGATCTGGGGCCTTTGGTCTCTCATTCCCCATCTTCCTAGCAGTACAGACTGAGCCCTGTTTAAGGGTCTGGTGACTGCTCCCCACAAAGCGAGACCCCAGTTCTGAAGAGCCCTATTAGGACTCTGCGTTTCTTATCACATGGACATGCTTAAAATTGTTTGTGCTGTTTCACAGAACATATTTACTTTAAGGACACCTTGATTACAAAACTTGGATTCACAAAATATGCCAGATGGGCAAAACCCATCTATTGTGACAATAAGGCAACCAGGCCTTGAGGGGTGGAGCCATCTCTTTAGTTTTATGCTATTGGTCAACCTTTTAGTGTAGCAGTGCACAATCCTTATACAAGGCTGTCTGGGGTGCAGGCACTGGGAGAGTTTGCTTCATGTAGTATTTTAGTGCTAGTTTAAAACATCTTGTAGTGAAATAATTCAAGCTGTTATTAGCATTTTTCTTTCATATTGTGCTTGACACAATTTCTATAATTATTATAGTCCAAATATTAATAATACAAGAGCAGCAACAATTTGAGTACCTTTTCAGGTGTTTTAAGTATTTTCTTTCACCCTAAAAAAAACCCTTCCTAGGATAGGTAGTCTTTTCCTAGAGTAAGAGACCAAGAATCAGAGGGTTAAGTACCTAAATCAAGGTTATCCAGACTTTGGATGCCCTTAGCATCCCCTGTCCCAAGTTCTGTTGGAGCCACTGCTCTATGGGAGGATGAGATATGCTAATATGCCCTTTTCATGCTGAGCTCTTGGGCCATTTTATACCCTGGCCATGTTAAAGATGTGTTCATTCCTCAAATGAGATCTTTATAAGGAGCCCAAACTCATATAAAAAATGTATTGTTCCAAGCCCTTAATAGGATTTTCAGGTGTAGCTTTTGTTAAAATGTAAACAAAGCCCAAGATGCAATATCTGTCAGTTTGTGCCAAAATCCACTGAATCCTCCAAGAACCATGGGCAAGGATCCTACCTAGCCAGGTATGTGTTAGCACTTGTCCCTGGGAGATTCAACCCAAAACCAATTTTAAAGCAGTTTTTCCTTTGTTTTTCTTTTTTTCTTTCTTTTCTTTAGAGACAGAGTTTTACTTTGTCTCCCTTTGTTGCCCTGCATAGAGAGCTGTGGCATTATAGCTCACAGCAACCTCATACTCCTAAGTTCAAGAGAGCCTCCTGCCTCAGTCTCCCAAGTAGCTGGGACTACAGGCCCCACCACCACCACCACGCACCACTAGTTTTTCCCATTTTTTAGTAGAGATGGGGGTCTCAGTCTTGCTCAGGCTGGTCTGAAACTCCTGAGCTCAAGCAATCCACCTGCCCCAGCCTCCCAGAGTGCTAGGATTACAGCCTTGAGCCACCATGCTCAGCTGGTTTTCTTTTGTTGCTACTCAGGACAAGCTCTCACCATGTAAATCACTTCAAAGGGTAAGAGAGGAATGGGTTGGGGTATGGCCTGGGCACCACTATGGCTGTAGGCACGGCTAGTCCAACGCATTTTCCTTAGCACCATAGTCCCCTATGACCCAGCAACTTGGCAAGCCTTACGTGATCTGATGTCATCCTCTCCTGGAATTTCCATAAGGAAGTGCATCTCCCTCCATGGGATGCTCTTAGCCATGCATTTAACAAAGACCCATTTGCCTGACCACAAGCAAGGCCACTGGCTTAGAGCCCAGGAGGTTTTGAATCTCCAGATGTTGCTCTGAGGTCAAGAACCAATTCTTCTGAGCCTGCCAAATATATACTGTTCTCAAGTCAGCTCTACGTACACTTACCTTTGCTTTCTTCAATAAACGTTGTTCATCCCAGGGAGAGAGCAGTGCCAAGTACAGTTGGGGTTATGATCTTCCCTGGGGGACTTTCTGCTGGTGAACTACATAGCCTGTTTTGCATCTGTGAAAGGAGAGGCTCAAGGGAGGTTCAGACCACTCCAGAGACGGTATCATTGGGCCACTGTCGCCTGGCTTCCTCTACATATGGATATGGTGCACTCTACCCCAGTCATTCCTGAATGTACCATTTTCATTTCATCAGGGAACTTAGATTGGAATATCTTCATCCACAACATGGCAGTTATCTCAGGTGTAACTATGGACTGATGCCCTTTAGATGCCTTCTGTCTTGGGGGCTATTTCTACAGGAACTCGAGAGAAAGCTAACAGCTGTTATTCAAATAGATTACACCTGCTGGCAGCTTCAGAGAATCTTCTAGTCTACAATCCCGGCAGCCACCTTCGAGTGCCACTCCAGAGCTTTCCCCAAAAACCCCGTTCTAGGGTATGTTTCAGTAGCAGATGTTTTCACACTCAGTGAATCATAAGGCCCCATGGGGCTGCAGAGCTCTGACAGTTTGCCTTTGTTTCCTTTGGAAATCCAGTGTATCTTCTAGTCACTTAATATAGCATGGGCAATAAAATCCAGACGTCAATAGCACCATAAGCCATTTCTCCCATTGTGGGGTCCAGAAGAGACAGCAGTTTGTCTTTTAATGTCCCCAGACCAGGTTATTCCTAGAAAATGGGCTCATGGGCTGGGCCTTGAATCTTACCACCCTTACTTAGTCACTTGGACCACTCTGGTTTCTAAACCCTCCCTGACTTTGTCCTTGGAGAGAGGAAACCATCCGTTATCATGAAACAATTTACTTTATACAGTGATCGAATTGTTTCTTCTTGTGATGTGAAGATACACTGGAGAATCTGAGTTCCCTTAGGGGAGGACAGTGAAGGCATGTTGCATCTGACATTTTTACTATTGGTGCTAAAAGAAAGTGTGAGTTAAGTGTATCAAATCATAGCAGCCTGCTTTGTCCTGCCAAAACTCTTGAGTAGCTTTCACTGCATCCAGTGTGACAGAGGCTGTGGGGGCTTCTCCATGGATGTAAACAGCAGCGGTCGGCCTGCAGGACCCACCAGGTTTCATCCCAGGCCAGACAGGCTACTCTGGGGAGAATCAGTGAGAAGTAGCACCACTGTCCCCCATCCCCTTTATCAGATATGGGAGTTCCCATTACCTTCCTGGAATCCTGTACTGTTGAATATTCACTACACAGGAAGATTTAAGCAAGTCTAAAGGCTTCCACTGTGTCTAATTAAAACTGGGCTAAGGAAAGACCTGCCCACTATGAGACTCAAGCCAGAAATGGGGGAATCCTTTACTTATGAGTGACATGTTGAGCCAAAGGCAGTACCACCGAGTAGATTTACTTTATTCTCTTCCTTCCTAGCTACAGAATTCAGTACAACCAAGATCTCTTGGCCTTGTCTTCGTGTCCATAGCAGCATTTGCTCTGGCATCAAGCAATCCCCCAAAGGCTGTGTTCACTAACCCCTGGCCATTCCACGTGAACCATAGCCTTAGAGCCCCACTCAGAGTTGGACAAGGAGGTCCTGGCCTCCAAGTCAGCCTTTTCAACTGCCTATACTGATGGAGGAAATTCGGTGACCCAGTCACAGTGTTCAAGCCTTTTGTTCCCATTCTCAGTTGGCACTGGGGGGATTTAACTTCCGAGATGAAAGGAGCAGATCTAATAGGGTTTGTTAGGGGAGGCAGACGCAGAAGCCAGAACGGGCTTCCTCCTCCCAGCAGTGATAATGCCAGGAAACCATTCACATGAGTCCTGTTCATTCTCATGTTCTTTTTTTGTCCCAGCAGCTGCCTAAAGAGAGCTCATACATTTAGTCTGGCCATGATCTTAGCCGAGATTTTGTTGCCATCTGTGAAACCCAGCATGGCAGCCGCAGGAGCAGGACCACAGGAGCGTGTAGCTTAGGCAGGCTCGCTTCTAATTGTCACAAGGCCAGCCCGGGTTTGCTAGGACACTTAACAAATCTCCCTCCTGCAGAAGTGGTTCCACATCACAGCAGGGAGAGTACCATCTTTTTTCCTTTTTCACAACATTCACACCACCCTAGGCTTTCCCTGTTGCGAAGGGTTGTTGTTCCTATCCCTGCCCGTAATTCCTGAATAATAACACGGCAGCATCCGGGGATGAGCATCCACTTCAATCATTGCTTTTCATGATGTGGTGTCCAAACAAAGGCTAGCTCCTAGGTGAAGTAATCTAAGGTCCCGAAAAGCCCAGATACTGCCCAGAAAACTGCCAGCATATGTCACTTCTCAGCACAGCAACCCAGTTCCCGTATACTGTGATTGCTTTTTCTGTCCTGGTGGCTACTAGCTGCTAGGAATGCACAGTCTGAATGGAGACCTGCTGTAAATATATTACATGCCAGATTGCAAGGATCGACTGTGAAAAAGAACGTAAACTATCTCCTTGATTTTCACTTGTTGAACATTTGAGTTAATTTTTTTAAAAAATTAAAATTAATTTCTCTTGTTTCTGTATTTTTTTGAGATAGACTCTCACACTGTCACCCTAGGTAGAATGCCATTGCCTCTGCCTAGCTCACAGCAACCTCAAACCTTTGGGCTCAAGCAATCCTCTTGCCTCAGCCTCCCAAATAGCTGGGACATCCAGCACCTGCCACCACGCCTGGCAGTTTTTCTATTTTAGTAGAGATGGGGTCTTGCTCTTCGTCAGGCTGATCTTGAACTCCTGAGCTCAGGGGATCCACCTACCTTGGCCTCCCAGAGTGCTGGGATCACAGGTGCGAGCTGCTACTGCACCTGCCCTCCTGTTTCTTTTCACTTGTTAGTACAGTTAATGTGAAATTTAGAATTCCACACGACTTCCCTTTGTGGCTCAAATTACATTGTTATGGAACAGGGCTGCACTGTAGCCACTTGTTTCATGCAGATTATTAATTTGTGGGAAATAAGGAACTGATGATATCTTCAGCCACTTTCCCGTTAGTTTTATCTCACTGATCACCCACCTGCCAACTCAACAGGGGAGAGATCTGTGCCATCCATACTCCAACCACGTTTTTGTTCTGTAGAAATTTTGTTGCCTGACACCCAGTTCGTATCAATGCCCGCTTCTTTTCAGAACTCCCTTTTAGAACTTTTGGCCACATTGGGTCTGAACGGCTCTGAAAGTTTGGTCAGCTGCTTTCCCCACCACCGAGATTTGTTGTTCAAAGTGTCATTCAGAATCTTCAAACACCTGTAGCCTTTAACCTAACACAACATTTAGCTTTCTAGGAGGGCGTGAGGCATGAAGTCCATCAGGCCGCAGCATCTCCCCTGCACAGAGCGGCTCAGCACTTCCTCCAGAGTGTGGCTTCCTTCGCCCCTCGCCCCCACACAGCAGCAGTTGCAGGAAGAGGGAAAAATTCAGTCCATGGTGCTGGTATTTTCCCTTTGACATCACATATTTATCACAATGCAGTTCCCCCCCAAACATGAACATATATAAAACAATATCCCAATAGCTTTTTGTCTTGGTCTCTTTAATTGGCTATTCTAGAAATATGTAGACAATGTCAGAATTTTAGTTTTTTTAATTTTTTCTTTTTTTAGGGACAGAGTCTCACTTTGTTGCCCTCAGTAGAGTGCTGTTGTGTCACAGCTCACAGCAACCTCTAGCTCTCAGGCTTAGGTGATTCTCTTGCCTCAGCCTCCTGAGTAGCTGGGACTACAGGCGCCTGCCACAAGGCCCGGCTATTTTTTTTGTTGTTGCAGTTTGGCCGGGGCTGAGCTTGAACCCGCCACCCTCAGTATATGAGGCCGATGCCCTACTCACTGAGCGACAGGCGCTGCCCCAGAATTTTATTTTTTCTATTAAAATACACCTTTTATTAGCTTCATATTTGTTAATGGGCATTCTATATGATGTAGAAGGAATAAATGGATAAAACACCAATGCGGACAAAAGCAACTCATCTTTATATGCTTCAGTGACTTTTTTCCTTCTATTAAACATTTACCCTGGTGAAACTTAAGTTATGAATCTGAAATGCTTGCTATGCCTTCTGTTTCTAAAGGGGGTTCTTACATTTTCTTTGACAGGATGAGGAGGGGAGAGAAAGCCGATTCAGTTTCACAGTCTACGGAAAGGGACCATGTCTACCAGCAAAAGATGGTGTCATCCCTAAAGGCCCAAACCTTCCTGTCCAGGTAATGCCAAAAAGTCCTGAGGAAACGAGGAAGGTCTTTATCGACCGTGCCAAGAAGATTGACACTATCTCCCGAGCTTGCTTCCCTTTAGCCTTTTTGATTTTTAATATTTTTTACTGGGTTATCTATAAAATTCTCAGGCACGAGGATATCTATCAACAACAAGATTAAATCTCTGGGAGCATGCAGGTGGAAATGGTCAGAGAAAGCTCACTGGCCACAGGGGTGTGTGTGTGTGTGTGTGTGTACAAATGATGACCATCATATTAAAATGGCATATGGGAAAGGCTTGCATTTTGATTTGCAATGCAAAGTCATGAGACAGATGAAGATTCTTTTAATGGATACAAAGTATATAGTATAGGATTTTATTTTTTACTAATTCAAGATATTTTTTTCCACAGTAAATCATATAAGTGGAAGTTTATTGCAAATGTGTTTGTATTATGATATATATTATGCAAATTTTATGGGTGTTATCTAATATCATGTAATAGTAGACATGAAAACTATGTTTGAATTTCTTGATTCTTATTTCAAGGCTGTTAAATCCTACAAAAGAGGAATTTGCACAGTAAATTTTATATGAGGAAAAGGGAGGAGTATGATGAAGATAATACAAATCAATAGCGTGAGATGTAAAAGCTATCTTCTTATCATATACTTAACAATAGGAAAAGAATCAGTTAATTAAGTGGAAAACTCTTGCATATTAACAGCAGATTGTACATACAAATGCTATAGAACCAACCTATGTAATCGTAAAAATTTTCAACTTAGAAGATTAACATAAAAGACAAACAAAATATTGTTTAGAATACTAAATTGTTTAAAAGACCAAATTTTCCCCCTATGCAAATTTAAAGCAAATAAGAGATCAGAGATCACATTACATTCAGAATCTACTTTTCTTAAACTTTACATCTCAAGGAATGAAAGTGGAAATACTGAAGCAACTCTGTTTTTAAATAAGTGTTATAGCTATATATTTTTAGTTATTGCCAAACACTGAAAAATACAAGCCAGCACCTTTGTTTTTGATAGATTTTTAATAGTAGCTACTGAACTGTACATGATTCTGCTTCATGTTTTGTTATAATTGAACAAAGTTCACTAAGATTTTTATACTTTAGTTTTAGAATGAAACTCTAAAATTCAATGGGATTAAAGTATTTACATTTGATAAAAATGAATTCAAGGAAAACAAAAATGAATCATAAAAATGATTATTACTACTGATTACTACTAAATGATTATTACTATGTACTTTTCTTAATTTGAGACCTGTGCACCCAAAAGTTAAATTCTATATGTGTCTTCATTTGGGGAACCAAAAACCATGGAAATATATTCTTGTAGTGAAGATCAGAGCAAGCCAGGTGCTACATGATCTCATGTTTTTAATGAGAACAGTTTTCCCCTCAAAGTTATATGGGTTCAAACTCTTATCTCTAAATACAAGAAGGGAAAGTTTTAATTCTAAGTGATATAAATTACTCATTTCTATAAGGCGAAGATTGTTTTATATATCTGAATTAGTGATTTCAAAATATAAGTCATTCACAAGATGTCAATAATTTTAAATGAAATTTTTATATAAAATTTGTCAATGACCCTATGGGATTACATCAACTCTAATAGGGCATTAACTTGTTTTGTAATCAGGTGTAAAGTATGATAGAGTTCTTGGTTAAACCAAACAAGACTCTGATTCTTTTTCAGTTTTGCTATTTTTTAAAAATTATTTTTACCACCAATTCCGTATTTGAAAAAGCTTTGGAATGTTTTTTAGATATTTTAAGTATTGGTCATGTGCTCGAAATGGAAATTCAGCATAACAAATTATCCACAGAGAAATATTTAAACATCAAGTGAACAATTAACTCTGATGGAAGATAGAAAAGTAAGGGAGTTCTTGAATCAGTATTATTCTCTGACTTTCCATCACTCTCAACATAGAAGCAAAACCTGCCATTTAAAACTATACACTTTTCAGCATTGTTGCACTTCAGCCTTTCCAGTTGTAGTTTTTAAAAATACCTTTAAAAAAAATACACTCAGCAGTTTCTGCTACTAAATAACCAAATTCCCCTCCTCCGTAAGTAATTTAAAACAACACAATAAGACATTATACGCAAGTGCCACAACTAAAGGAATTTATTACTATGTACTTTTCTTAATTTGAGACCTGTGCACCCAAAAGCTAAATTCTATATGTGTCTTCATTTGGGGAACCAAAAACCATGGAAATATATTCTTGTAGTGAAGATCAGAGGAAGCCAGGTGCTACAGTCCAGTGGTTAGAGTACTGCACACCGTGAGTGGCAGCTTCAAACCTTGCCTGGGCCTGATTACGAAGATTAGAGAAAGATATGTTGTTTGTGCTTCCTGAAGATTAGGAAAGGTTGAAGTGATGATATGCAAGCAACATTGTCTCAATGTGTCTGAAATACCTGAATACATTGTTCTACACTTACACACCTTATTTAATAATTTTTCCAACATTCCTTAAATTAAGTGAATCCTGTCAGAAGCAAGCAGAAATATAGTAAACATACAAATGTATACTTCCAAAAGAAGTTTAAGAAATATAAGAAATGATTCGCAAACATCATTTGTTTTCACATTTGAGGATATTAAAAATGTCTCTTTTAAAACCTGAAACTTTAAATGTAAAAATACCAGCCATGTGACAGTTTGTCAACAATAGCATTGATACATTAAAATTCTATCTCAAAAATACTATACTTTCCTTTGACATAGTTTTCCTTTCCCATTATACTTGTTACTGTTTTACTGCACTAAAAAAATATACTATAGGCTCGGCGCCTGTGGCTCAACGGGCTAAGGCGCCAGCCACATACACCTGAGCTGGTGGGTTCAAATCCAGCCTGGGCCCGACCAAACAACAATGACGGCTGCAACAAAAAAATGGCCAGGTGTTGTGGCGGGCGCCTGTAGTCCCAGCTACTTGGGAGGCAGAGGCAGAAGACTCGCTTGAGCCCAGGAATTGGAGGTTGCTGTGAGCTGTGATGCCACGGCACTCTATCCAGGGTGACAGCTTGAGGCT
>CAUYRH010110339.1:0-10280 GCA_963574655.1 Perodicticus potto
ATATGTGGCTGGGTTCATCTCTAGATTCTCTATCCTATTCCATAGATCTGTGTCTCTGTTTTTGTTCCAGTACCATGCTGTTTTGATCACTATAGCCTTGTAATATAACCTGAAATCTGGCAAAATTATGCCTCAAGATTAGTTTTTATATATAAGAACAGTATTTACTATTCGGGAATTTTTTCTGGTTTCACATGAATCGAATTACTTTTTTTTTTCCAGATCCTTAAATAACAACATTGGTGCTTTGATGGGAGTTGCATTAAATCTATACATTGCTTTGGGTACTATGGACACTGTAACAATATTGATTCTTCAAAGCCATGAGCATGGTATGTTCTTCCATTTGTTGACATCTTCTGCTATTTCCTTTCTCAAAGTTTTATTATTCTCTTTATAGAAATATTTCACATATTTTGCTAGATGTATTCCCAGATATTTTATCTTCTTTGGTGCTATTGTAACAGGAATGGAGTCTTTGATTTTATTCTCAGCTTGATGATTGTTACAATATACAAAAGCTACAGATTTGTGGGTATTAATTTTTTATCCTGAAACACTGTTGTATTCCTTGATTAATTCTAAGAGCTTTATAGTTGAGTCCCTGGAATTTTCCATGTATAAAATCATGTCATCTGTGAATAGGGCGAGTTTGACCTCCTCTTTTCACAATTCGATTCCTTTCATCTCCTTCCCTTGCCTGATTGTGATGGCTAGGACTTCCAACACTATTTTAAGTAACAGTGGAAAAATGGGCATCCTAGCCTGCTTCCAGATTTTAGTCGAAATGCCTTGAGTTTTACTACATTCAATATGATATTGGCTGTGAGTTTGCTGTAGATAGCCTCTATCAGCTAGGGAATGTTCCATCTAAGCCTATTTTCTTGAATTTTTTTTTATTCTGAAAGGATTTTGGATATTGTCAAAAGCCTTTTATTCATCCATTGAAAGAATCATATGGTCTTTGGTTTTTATTCTATTTATGTGGTGTATTATATTTATGGATTTGCATATCTTGAACCAACATTGTATATCTGGGATAAAACCTATTTGATCATGGTGTATAACGTTTTTATATTCTGTTTGCTAATATCTCATTGAATATTTTTACATTGATATTCATTAATGATATTAGTATATAGTTTTCTTTTTTGTTAGGGCCTCCCCTGGTTTGGTCATCAGAGTGATTTTTGCATCATAGAATGTGTTGGGGGAGGATTCCTAATTTTTCTATGTTTTGGAGAATTTTATGTAATACAGGTACTGTTCCTCTAAAGGTTTGGTAGAATTGTCATGTGAAGCCATCTGGTCATGGACATTTCTTTATGGGGAGATTTCATATAGTTGATGTTATTTCAGTATTTGATATCGGTGTATCCAAGACTTCAAATTTTTCTGGCTGAGTCTTGGAGGGCAATATGCTTCCAGATATTAGTCAACCTCCTCTACATTTTCTTATTGCTGGGAATAGATGTTTTTGGAGTGATTGTTGAGAATCTTCTATATTTCTGTGGTATCTCTTGCTATTTCCCCTTTATCATTTCTGATCGTAGTTATTAGAGATACTACTTTTCTGTTTCTGGTTAATCTAGCCAAGAAATTATCAATTTTATTAATATTTTCAAAGAACCAACTTTTTGTTTCACTGATCTTCTGAATAATATTTTGCTTTCAATTTCATTTGGTTCTGCTCAGATTTTGGTTATTTCATTCCTTTTGCTGGGTTTGGAGATAGATTGTTCTTCCTTTTCCAGTTGCTTGAGATGGCCCATAAGATTGATGACTTGCTCTCTTTCTATTTCCTCGCTGAAGACATCTAATGCTATAAATTTCCCTCTAAGGATTGCCTTTGCAGTATCCAACAACTTTTGATAGTTTATGACTCAATTATCATTTTGCTCCATAAATCTAATGATATCCTTTTTGATCTCATCTATGACCCAGCTGTTATTCAACGTAAAGTTATTTAGTTTCCATTATTTTATTTTAGTATGAAGATTTCTGTTGCTGTTGAGTTCAACTTTTATGCCATGAGGGTCTGAGAAGATACAGGAATAATTTCTATTCTTTTGAATTTGTTGAGGTTAGCCTTGTGACCTACTATATGATCAATTTTGAAAGATGATCTGCAGGCTGATGAGAAGAATGTGTATTTGATTTTGTTAGGATGAAGTGTTCTACAGATGTCTATCCATTATTTATGTGTTTAGTTTCTGCTTGGAGGATCTCTTCAGTATTGCCAATGAGGTGTTAAAATCTCCAACTACGATATTGTGGGAAGACATTATATTTTTCACATCCATTAGGGTTTGTTTAATGAAGAGCATTCATACAGAGTGCATAGAAGTTCACTATTGAAATCTCTTTGTATTGTGTGTTTTCCTTGACCAGTATGTAGCGTCCATCTCTGTCTTTTATTATTTTTGTTGGTTTGAATCCAATTATGTCTGTATACAAGATTGCAATCACAGCTTTTTTCTGTCTTCCATTTGACTAGAATACCATTGTACATCCCTTCTCCCTGAGCATTGTTTATTCTTTGAGGAAAGTGAGTTAATCAAAGGCAAATGATATCTGACCTTACTTTCTGTATTCACCTTTTCTATGCCTCTTTAAATGAGAGTTTAAATTATTTACATTAATTGAGAGAACTGATAGATGTGGCAGAGTTTTGGTCATCTTGTTTTTCAGAAGTCCAGAGCTTAATTTTATGCCTCTCACCTTTGTTGAAGCTAAGATTTGTTCTTTAATTCCTGTGTAGGTTTACTTTGGTGGTGTACCTGCCTGTTGGTTGTTTTGAAAAATGTGTCTGAGTTTTCCTGTAGAACTGGTCTAATCATGACAAAATTCCTCAGTATGTGGATGTCAGTGAGGTATTTGATTTCTCCATCACAAATGAAACTGAGTTTAGCAGGGTATAGAATCCTGGGTTGGAAATTGCTTCAATAAAAAAAAAAGAAAAAGAAAAAAAAAAGGTTAAAGATCAATGACTATCCTTTTCTGGCTTTGAATTCATTAATTTCTTGAGACAACTTCTGAACTATTTTTTGATTTTCTGTTTCCATATTTTCTTCCATTCCAATTTTCTTATTAGCCATCCATATTCTGAGTTCTGTTTCTGACATTTCGCCAATTTCTCTGTGGACGGAATTTTCTGATGTATTTTGTTTGACATCCCCAGGAGGCATTGATCTACTCTGATTTTTCATGTTGCCAGAATTCTGCTGATTCCTCCTCATGAGTATTTTCAGTTTCTTTCTCTTTTTCTCTTTTTTAATGTGTTAATTATACTTTTTTAGTTGAACTGATAGGTTGTCCCTGTTGAGTCCACTCCTTCCTGTTGTAGTGCTACCACCACACTAACAAAGGCACACGAGTGGTGACTTTGCAGCCCCAGACTATGTATCCAGGGGGACAAGTATCAGTAGAGAGTCCTGGTCCAGAGTGCCAGTAAAAGTCACTCTGATAGTCCTGGCTCTTCCCACCAAATCAAGCCCACAAGACTGCTGAGCTGACAGTGCTGCCCCAGAGTTCAAGAGATATATGTATGTACTTGGCACCATCCAGCCAATCAAATGCTGAGGGCCACAGTTCTGTGGACAGTGTAAGTCCAAAGCTCAGACAAAGTTGCTCAGGCACCAAACACTGCCTGCCCAGTCAAGTGTCCTGGCCCTGCCCACCCAATCAAGCTCAGACAGCCTCACCTGGCAGAGCCAAAGTTCAGTCCCAGGTCACTTAGACACTGTACTACCCATCCAATTAATCTCAGACAGCTATGCCTGGCAGAGAGGACAGGTCCAAAATTTAGTCAAAAGTGAAAGTCATTTAAACACTGGTGCTGCCCACCCAATGGAGGTTAGAATTTGTCCTGGAGGGGAGAAAACAGATCTGCCTGAGGATTCCTGAGGAGCTGGAGATGGATAGTTCACTCTCGCCCTGCCATAGTTTGGACTGCTATAGAGGATTAAACATCATACTTACTACAACAGTCACCAATATCATAACTCATCTGAGGAATTACTGAGAACAAGACATTCTCCTGGCAAGCCTGGAAATCTCTTGTGACTTGGAAGGCAAGCCACCAAATTACTCAGTAATCCTAGAGTTCAGTCCTATAGTAGTAAGGCTATTGTTAAACATTAAGCATTTTATGACAGTTCCTTCAAGGATTAGTGGAGAAAAATTGCACTTAGTATTCTGGAGATCATTTCCTTACCACCCTTGGGGATCATTTCCTTGAGTACATACTTTGTTGGCGCCTATGAGATCATTTCCCCGAGCACACAGCCCATGCATGTCTTTGCTTAGTAATCTTTCCGCCTATTACATATCTTTTCAATAAAAGGACTCTGTGAGAAGTGCTCAGGGCTATCCTGCACCTATGCTTAGCCTCACCTCTTGCAGCATGTACTGTGTCAATTCGTGTCTTATGAGATCATTTATGCGGTCGCAACAGACTGCCATGCTACTACTCTCAAGCTGTAGCTCAGCAGCTGGAAAACTCCTGAGCTTCTCAGTGAGCTTGCCAAACACTCCAAACTCTACAGGGTGCAATCTTTCTGGCAACTAGTGTTGAGGAAGGGTGATCTGTGTGCTCAGAATTGCAGGAAAAATATTTGGTCTTTTGTGCGAGACAGAATTGGGCCTTAGCTCAGTGGTGGGACCTCAATAATGAAGGAGGAGTTGGTCTTAGCAACTGCTTTACTGTGGGATAAAGTTAGTAGACTTTTAAACCCTGTTGACTGGCAAGCTGGTCACCCCCTATGGAGCTCCAGCTTGAGGGGAGAGGTCTGCCTCCCTCAGGAAGTTGGGCTCATATCTTCTTTTTTTTGAGTCTCCCTATGGCACCCTCAGTAGAGTGCTGTGGCATCACAGCTCACAGCAACCTCAAAATCTTGGGCTTAAGCGATTATTTTGCCTCAGCCTCCCAAGTAGCTGGCACCTGCCCCAACACCCAGCTATTTTTTTGGTGTAGTTGTTTAGCAGGCCTGGGCCAGGGTCGAACCCACCAGCCCCAGTGTATGTGGTTGGCACCCTAAGCACTGACACATGGGTGCCAAGCGGTATCTTGTTTTTCTTCCACTTCCTTGTTTCTGCTGCTTCATTCAGCTTGGATTATGTGTACCTTACACAGTCCTCTCATTGTGGAGCTCCTCACATTTGGCTTCCTTCCACTTCAGTAAAAAATCTCGCACATAATGTTTCTTTCTTGATTTTTCTGTCTGAGTGTTCTTTCCATTGCTCAATGTGGGGTAATGAAATATTCTAATGTGATTTTACTGCAGTCAGTTGCTCTCTCTAGGTCTGTTAGATATGTGCTTTACGTATCTAGGATAAATATATATATTCAAAATTGTTATATCTTCCTTCTTTATTGATGCTTTTATTATTTTATGATGGCATTCTTTATCCTTTCCTACCATATTTTTATTTGTACAAATTTATGAGGAACACGTGGAATTTTCTTACATGCGTGTAATGCATAGTGATCAAGTCATTTAATGTATTCATCACCCAAGTATAATACATTTTTGATAACCATCATCATCCTAATTACTACCAAACATTGAATTTATTTCTATAGAACTGTGTGTTTGTCCATTTTAACCCACTTCTCCTCATCCTCTCCCATCACTTCCATTCACCCTTGCTAGTCTTTGTTACCTATCTTTCCAATCCCTATTTCTGTGTAATCTAAACTTTTAGCTCCCTCATGTAAGTGAGAAGATGAAATGTTTGTCTTTTTTGTGCCTGGCTTATTTCACTTGTGATAATGATCTCTAGTTCTATCTATGTTGCTACACATGACATGATTTCTTTATTTTTATGGACATTTATTATTCCATGTGTACATGTACCATAGCTTATTTATCCATTCATCCATTGATCTTTATTTACTTACTTCACATACATATCTTTACTATTGTGAACAGCACTGCAATAAACGTGTGAATGAAGATATCCCTTTGTTATAAATTAATTTCTTTTCCTTTGGGTATATATCTAATATTGGGATTGCTAAATCAAACAATAATTCTGTTTTTAGTTTTTTGAAAATTATTGATACTATTGCCTGTAATAATTGACATTCTGAGTGACCTTGTATAGAGTTTTCTTTACTGAACTTCCTTGCCAAAAAAAAATTATTTCATTTTTTTAATAATAGCCATTCTGCCTGGAGTAAGATTATATCTCATTGTGGTTTTGTTCAGCATTTACCTGTTGATTAGTGATGTTGAACATTTTCTCATATACCTGTTACATATTTGTATGTCTTTATTTTGTCCTTTTCCCTCTTTTTTTTTTTTTTTTTGGCAGGGGCTGGGTTTGAACCCACCATCCCCAGCAAATGGGGCCAGCACCCTACTCCTTTGAGCCACAGGTGCCAGCTCTTTGCCCTCTTTTTAATGGAATTATATTTTTGTTTGCTTTTCCTTTTGAGTTGTTTGAGTTCCTTGCATATTCAAGATATTAGTGCCCTATAAAATGAATAGTTAAAAAGTATATTTTCCCCATTCAGTAGGTTATTTCTTCACTCTCTTCATTCGGTTACTTATTTATGCTACTGTATAGAAGCCTTATTAGTTTCATTAAGTCCCAATTGTCTGTTATTTATTTTCCCCCAGTGCTTTTAAGGTCTTATTTATTTGCCTACACAAGTGTATAGAAGAGGGGTTTTCTTATACATTTTTACAGTTTCAGGTTTTATGTTTAAGACTTTAATACATTTCAACAAGATGTTTGTAAGTGGTTAGGTAATAGGGATGCAGTTTTATTCTTCTGCACCTATATATCTAATTTCCTCAGCACACTTTATTGAATAGGATGCCCTTTACCCAATTAATGTAAGTTTGTTTCAGTTTTGTCAAAGATCAGTTGACTGTAAGTACATGGTTTTATGTCTGTGTTATGATTATCTTCAATTTAGGTATTTTTACACCATTACCATGCTGTTTGGGATTTATTTATTTATTTATTTGCAGTTTTTAGCTGGGGCTGGGTTTGAACCTGCCACCTCTGGCATATGGGTCCGGCTCCGTACTCCTTTAAGCCACAAAAGGCTATAGCTTTTTATTGCTTTTTGAAGTATGGTACTGTTATGCCTGAGATTTTTTTCATTTTCCCAGTATTGCTTTAGCCATTTGGGTTCCATCTGAATTTTAGAATTGCTTCTCTAATACTTTAAAAAATGACATTGATGTTTTGTTATGGATTACATTCGAATCTTAAATTACTTTGGGTAATATTAATTTTCCTAATCCATAAGCAAGGATTGTTTTTACATATTTTTGTCTTACATTCAATGTTTTTCAGTGGTATTTTGTTTTGTAGTTCTCCCTGTAGAGATATTGCATTTCCTTGGTCAAATAGATTCAAAAATATTTTATTTATTTGTAATTACTTTAAATGAAATTGCATTCTTGATTTTATTCTCAGCTAGATCATTGCTGGTATATAGAAACACTACTAATATTTGTACATTTATTTTGTGCACCATCACTTTTTAATGAATTTGTGTACCAAATCTATGAGTGTTGATGGACTCTAAGTTTTTCTAGAAACAAGATGAAGGAAAAATGGAATATTTGACTTCCAATTCTCCAATGTGGATGATTTATTCCCCACACTTTTTCTTTCTTTCTTTTTTTTAAATTAAATAATGGCTGTGTACATTAATGCAATCATGGGGCACAATGTGCTGGTTTCATATATAATCGGAAATATTTTCATCAAACTGGTTAACATGGTCTTCATCGCATTTTCTTAGTTATTGTGCTAAGACCTTTATATTCTGCATTTAGTAAGTTTCACCTGTACCCTTCTAAGAGGCACCATAGGTGTGGTCCCACCAATTTCCCTCCCTCCACCCATCTTCCCCCCTTTCCTCTCCTCCCTTGCCCCATTACCCATATTCTTGGGCTATATTTGGGTTATAGACTTCATATGAAAGTTATAAATGAGT
Organism: Perodicticus potto; assembly: GCA_963574655.1. Classification (NCBI taxonomy): domain Eukaryota; kingdom Metazoa; phylum Chordata; class Mammalia; order Primates; family Lorisidae; genus Perodicticus; species Perodicticus potto. The sequence continues at coordinate 7,964 of CAUYRH010110339.1, forward strand.
TTCATAGTAGGGCTGAGTACATTGGATACTTTTTCTTCCATTCTTGAGATACTTTGCTAACAAGAATATGTTCCCATTCCAACCATGTAAACATGAAAGAGGTAAAGTCGCCATCTTTCTTAAAGGCTAAATAATATTCTATGGTGTGCATATACCACAATTTATTAATCCAATTGTGAGTCTATGTGCACTTGGGCTTTTTCCATGACTTAGAAATTATGAATTGGACTGCAATAAACATTCTGGTACAAATATCTTTGTTATAATTTGATTTTTGGTCTTCTGGATATGTGCCTAGTAGAGGAATATTAGGATTGAATGGCAGGTCTATTTTTAGATCTCTAAGTGTTCTCCAAACATCTTTCCAAAAGGAGTGTATTAATTTGCATTCCCACCAGCAATGTAGAAGTGTTCCCTTTTCTCCACATCCATGCCAACATCTATGGTTTGGGGATTTAATGATGTGGGCTAATCTTACCAGAGTTAGATGATATCTCAAAGTAGTTTTGATTTGCATTTCTCTGATTCAGGATAATGAGCATTTTTTCATGTGTCTGTAGCCCGTGCACCTGTCTTCTTCAGAGAAGTTTCTCTTCAAGTCCCTTGCCCAACCTGAAATAGGATTACTTGTTCTTTTCTTGCTAATACATTTGAGTTCTCTGTGGATTCTGGTTATTAAACCTTTGTCGGAGGCATAACCTGCAAATATCTTCTCCCATTCTGAGGGCTGTCTGCCTGCTTTACTTACTGTATTCTTGGCTGTGCAAAAGCTTTTAGTTTGATCAGTACCAGTAGTGAATTTTTGATGCTGCTTCAATTGCCTGGGGAGTCCACCTCACAAAATATTCACATAGGCTGATTCCTTTAAGAGTTTTCCCTGCACTTTCTTCTCGTATTTTTATACTTTCATGTCTTACGTTTAAATCTTTAATCCAGTGAAAGTCTAGCTTAGTTAATGGTGAAAGTTGTGGGACCATTTTCAGTCTTCTACAGGTTGCCAGTAAGTTCACCCAGCACCATTTGTTCAATAGGGAATCTTTTCCCCACTGAATATTTTTAATTGGCTTATCAAAGATCAACTAACAGTAAGTAGCTGGGTTCATCTCTTGGTTCTCTATTCTGTTCCATATAAATACCTCTCTCTTTTTGTGCCAGTAGCATGCTGTTTTACACTATCAATTTATAGTGTAGTCAGAGGTCTAGTAGCGTGATTCCTCCTGTTTTGTTTTTATTTCTAAGTAATATCTTGGATATTTGAGGTTTTTTCTGATTCCATATAAAACGAAATGTCATTTTTTCAAGATCTTTATAGTATGACAATGGAGCTTTAATAAGGATTGCATTAAAATTGTATATTGCTTTGGGTAGTATGGATTTTTTAACAATGTTGATTCTTCCCAGCCATGAGCATGGTATGTTTTTCAATTTGTTAGCATCTTCAGCCATTTCTTTTCTTAGCATTTCATGGTTCTATTTACAGAGATCTTTCACGTCCTTTGTTAGGTAGACTCCCAAATATTTCATCTTCTTTGGCACTACTGTAAATGGAATAGAGTCCTTGACTGTTTTTTTCGGCTCGGCTATTGTTAGTATATATAAAGTTTTATCATTGTTGGTTTTGTAACCTAAGACACTACTGTAGTCCTTGATCACTTCTAAGAGTTTTCTAGTAGAATCCTTGGTGTTTTCCAGATATACAATCATATCATCTGTGAAGAGTGAAAGTTTTATCTCTTCTGACCTTATATGGATACCCTTGATCACCTTTTCTTCCCTAATTGCAATGGATAAAATTTCCATTACAATGTTATTAAAGAGCAGTGGATACAATGGGCAACCTTGCCTGGTTCCTGATCTGAGTGGACATGATTTCAATTTAACTCCATTCAATACGATATTGGCAGTGGGTTTGCTGTTTATGGCCTCTATCAGTTTAAGAAGTGTCCCTTCTATACCAATTTTCTTAAGTGTTCTGATCATGAAGCAATGCTGCATAGGATCAAAAGCTTTTTCTGCATGAATTGAGAGAATCATATGATCTTTGTTTTTTAATTTGTTTATTTGCTGAATTATAATTATAGATTAACATATATTGAACCAGCAAGGAGACCCCAGGATAAAACTCACTTGGTCATGTGTATAATTTGTTTGATGTGTTGCTGGATTCTGTTTGTTGGGATCTTATTGAATATTTTTGCATCAATATTCATTAGTGATATTGGTTTATAGTTTTCTTTCCTTGTTGGGTCTTTTCCTGGTTTGGGGATCAAGGTGATTTTTGCTTCACAGAATGTGTTGGGTAGTATTCCTTCTTTTT
>CAUYRH010110344.1:0-17631 GCA_963574655.1 Perodicticus potto
CCCATCGACCCACGAATGGATTAATAAATTGTGGTACATGTATACCATGGGATATTACGCAGCCTTAAAGAAAGATGGAGACTTTACCTCTTTCATGTTTACATGGATGGAGCTGGAACATATTTTTCTTAGCAAAGTATCCCAAGAATGGAAGAAAAAGTATCCAATGTACTCAGCCCTACTATGAAGCTAATTTATAGCTTCCATATGAAGGATATAACCCAACTATAGCACAAGAATATGGGGAAAGGGGCAAGGGTAGGAAGGGGAAGGGGGAGGTTTGGGTGGAGGGAGGGTCATTGGTGGGGCCACACCTACGGTGCATCTTAGAAGGGTGCAGGCGAACCTTACTAAATGCAGAATACAAATGTCTTCATATAATAACTGAGAAAATGCCAGGAAGGCTATGTTAATCAGTTTGATGAACATAGTTCAGATTGTATCTGAAACCAGTACATTGTACCCCTTGATTGCACTAATGTACACAGCTATGATTTAATAATAAAGACAATAAAAAAAGAAGAAAAAAAGACTACCGATGGTTATTTGCTTCGTCTGTTCTGTGTTGGTTTACTTAAAAACGCAACAATCAGATACGGAAGACCTCTTACACCCAGCAACAATGGGTTCGGCAAATCCAGAAGAAAATGATGGAAATCATGACCAGCGAGGTGCAACGAATGACTTGAAAGAAGCTGTCAATAAATTGATTTCAGACAGCATTGGAAAAGACATAGAAAAGGCATGCCAATCTATTGATCCTCCCCATGATGTCTTCGTTAGAAAAGTAAAAATGCTGAAGAAACCCAAGTTTGAATTGGGAAAACTCAGGGAGCTTCATGGTGAAGGTCGTAGTTCTGGAAAAGCTACTGGGGACGAAACAGGTGCTAAAGTTGAACGAGCTGATGGATATGAACCACCAGTCCAAGAATCTGTCTAAAATTCAGGCTTTCAATAAAGACACATAAAGAATCCTATTTGTGAAAATATATATATATACTGTGAAATAAGTGTGCAAAAGAGGTTAGAAATACAAAATGTGAAGTCTGTGAAGAGTTTTAAACAAAAGAGCTAAATGAGCGGTTTACATTCCCAGCAGATCACAGTGACAGTTTGGGGAGAACGGTTGAGAGTTGCAAGTGAAAGACATTTTCTGGGCTCAGCGCCCTCACCTCAGGGGATAGGGTGCCGGCCACTTACACCAAGGCAGGCCGGTTCTAACCCGGCCCAGGCCAGCTAAACAACGACAACTGCAACAAAAAAACTGCCAGGCATTGTGGTAGGCACCTGTAGTCCCAGCTACTTGGGAGACTGAGGCAAGAGAATCGCTTAAGCCCAAGAGTTGGAGGTTGCTGTGAGCTGTGATGCCACAGCACTCTGCCGAGGGCAACATAGTGAGACTTTGTCTCAAAAAAACAACCAAAAAAAAGACATTTTCTGGCAGGAGGCAACATAAACTGGACTTGATGAGCTTCAAAATGCACCATTTTTGTGTGGAAGGGTGTGTCACTCAGATTCTTCGGAAGCCAGAATATGTTCCTTATGATGGAACAGGTAAGTGAATAAAACAGTTCCCGACTCCAGTTTGGATCATAGGGATATAGAGCAGAGGACTCCAAAGGCAGAGATGAAAGAAGGCTGCGCCAAATTTGGAATAAAGAGATTTAACGAGCTGCCTGCAGTCTCAGGGCACGTATTTCAGACGGCACAGGAGGCCAGGTTGGCAGGCAGCGCCAGCCAGGTCCTTCTGTAAGGAAGAAGCCAGCTCTTACCAGAAAGCTGAGCTCTGCCGTTTGGTTTCCATTAGTGGCCCGCTGGTCTCTCCATCCCAGAGGCACTTTGACATGGTCTGGGAAGGCGCTTGCTTTCTGTTAGCTGGGCTTTTGCAAGAGACATGGCAGAGAGAGGAACCGTGTTAGACCTGGGAATGTGTTTATGTTTATGTGTGTGCATGCGTGATCATTCGAATTTACTTTATTAATTTTATGAATCCTTTTCCTATCATACATACTTAGTGCAAGAAAACCCCCAATATTATAGCTCACAAGTTTCTGCAAAATCACAAGCAAGAACCGGCGACATGTGCTTGACAGAACATGAAGACTTGTGCTGTGCTCTCTGCAGAGAGAGATGAGGAGGTTTTTGGATGCTGATCAGAATCCCTGCCTCCCTGGGGCGGCCGAGCAGCGGATCAGCAGGAGCGCTGCGCCATCTAGTGGACAGAGGCGTGGCATCAGGAGCAGAGGCTTTCTCTCTCTCTCTCTCTCTCTCTCTCTCTCTCTCTCTCTCTCTCTCTCTCTCCCCCCCTCCCTCCCTCTCTCTCTCTCTCCCCCCCTCCCAAACTTGCTCTTTTCAAGGAAGGCTTTTGAGAACAAGACCCAAAGCTGAGCTGACAACTACAAATTGCCATCATTAAAGACACACTCTGGTAAGTTTCACAACAGATCAATTTGTAAATGAAAAGGACTTTCATGAAATGCGTTATGTGATGCCTTTCTAAGTCCTTGATTTTTCAATAAGGCAGATGATAATATCTGGCAGTTATCGGATGTGTGCCCTCCACCAGGTTAGTACCGCTCTATGCACTTTGCCTGTATTAATATGTTTCATCCTCGCAACAAGCAAACAAGATAGGCACTATTATGATCCCATTTTACAGATGAGGAAACTGAGGCACAGAGAGGTCAGTAACTTGCCCAAAGCCACACAGCCATCAGGTGGCAGAGCACAAATATGACTCTGAACTCGAACTTGTAGGTACTATGCTAGGCTGCTTCTCTTCTATATGCCAAGTAGACAGCAAGATTAGATGCCATTAAGAAAGAGGATAGAGGACATAAGATTTTAAAAAACATGTTCCTAAAGCATAAGAATCTGATTTCAGATTATTCCCCACACAAAAAATACAACTAACTGAGTTCCCTCTGAGGCAGAAGCTTTACTAAAAGAAAATCTCTTTTCAACAAACACTCATTTTATTATCACAAAATTTAGAACTAAGGGGCAAGATCTCTGGATGACCTTGAGTGCAACGATTAATTTTGTGTGTCAACTTGACTGGGCCACAAAGCACCCAGATACAGGAGAACTCCGCACTTGACCACTTCCCTACATTGCCCATCTCCTTAAACTGACCTGATTTTCCTATGAAAAGACAGGTGCCACATGTATATATCACCACAGTTCACCCATTTCCTCACATTGACCACCTCCATATGCTGATCAATTTGTTATGGTCCCTTGGTGCTCAGCCTACAGAGGTTCCACTGTATTTGGTCAGACATTGTCCTGGGTATGTCTGTGAAGGTGTCTCTGGATGAGATAAGCATTTGAATCTCCAGGCTGAGTGAAGCAGATTGTCCTCCCCATATGGGTGGGCCTCATCCAATCAGGTGAAGGTCTGAGTAGAATTGCCCTCCCCATGTGGGTGGGCCTCATTCAACCAGGTGAAGGTCTGGGTAGAATTGTCCTCCCCATGTGGGTGGGCCTTGTCCAATCAGGTGAAGGTCTAAGTAGAATTGCCCTCCCCATGTGAGTGGGCCTCATCCAATCAGGTGAAACTGAGTAGAATTGCCCTCCCCGTGTGGGTGGGCCTCATCCAATCAGGTGAAGGTTTGAAAAAAACAAAAGTCTGATCCTCCCTCCCAGTAAGTGGGAGCTCCTTCTGCCTGACTTCCTTGAGCTGGGACATCAGTCTTTTCCTGTCTTAGACGTGAACTAAAATATCACCTCTTCCTGGGTCTCCAGCTTGGACTTCCCAGCCTTCATAATTGCATGAGCCAATTCTTTACATCCTAATAAAAAATCTTTCTCTCTCTTGCTCCAATTGGAGCTTATATCTATAATCACTTACTGACTCTGTTTCTCCAGAAAATCCTGACTAATACAATGGTTCTTGTATCCTAATCCCATCGTCATCACCACCACATCATCCCAAGGTCACCACCATCATCATCTTTACTACCATTTATTCAGTGTACCCCCTCTGTCAAGTTCAGTGCCTTGAGATTGTGTGGGCAAAAAACACTCATGTTACAGATGAGTGAACTGAGGCCCAGTGAATGTTGGAGAAGTGCTCGAGGCCTCCCTGACAGTCAATGGCACGGCGGAGACTGTGGCTGTGCACAGCCGAGCGTGTTTTCCCCTGTGCTGAGTTACAAGGTGCATCTCGCCCAGACGGAGCAGCCATCAGCAACATTTGCAACAGCAATGGCATGGTTTCCGCCCCTAGATATCTTATTAACTCTATTTTTCTCCAAAAATGCTTTTTCATTCCTTTGGAGACCATTATCTTCTTTCTTTCCCAGGGTGACATATTGTCATTTCAGTGCCATTATTTTTGAGGCAATTTAATATGATTTTGCTCTTCTTACATCTGTTTGATCATTCAGCAACTAATAGGCATTTCCCGCAACTGCTGATACAAAAGAAACGGGAGAAAATACAGCTCACCTTGTATGCCCTGATCCTTCTGAGCTGGGTATGACTCATGAATTTGGAAAATTTGTATGTTTTTTCCCCTTCTTTTTATGGAAGAGTTCAGGAGAGTCAACATCAGAAGGATAAGTCTGGGAGCAAGGGTGCTGCAGCCTGCAAAAGAGTGTCCCGGACCTGGTTATAAAGGACAAGTGGGCAGGGAGTCAGCCCAGCACACACCCCTCTGACAATTTCCAAAAGAAAAATAACTCTCAGAAACCTGATTGTCATATTAAAATATATGAAAGAACTACATAACGTTGTAAAATTGAAATCATGATTTTCTTTGAATAGAAGTAAAAATCATTTTAACCGGGAAGAAAATTAAAGCCTCACAAGCTCTATCTAAGTAATCTATGAGCTTCCCACCCCTGAGCCCTAAATGTTAACCAAATTTGCAGTCTCAAAGTCAAGACCTCTGGGTCCGTGGCGAGTTCGCCTTGGACATGCTCCTTGGAGAAGATAAGCTCTCTGGGGTGAGAAGAGAACTTGCTGGAAATAGCCAGATAAATAAAAGTAGATTGTAGCCTATCTGCCAAGAACCACACTTTTTCCCCAGCCATTTGCAGGAAGAGCTAGAGAAGTAGGTTGCTGTGCCATTACAAATGCCAGCTCACGCTCCTTTTTCATTCCAATTGCTGCATTTCGGGAGAATCATACTGCCATTTTTCTCCTCACTGTCCAACACCAATCGCACTTCTGGGCTGTTGTCCTCACCGCTGATGTTGTTAATCTCCACGGGAACCAGTGTGACTCAGAGGGTCAATGTGTGCTTGGCAAGTCCCGTTACAGTCCTTGCCAGCGTGTTACCAGCAATGGCAGTGTAATCCTCAGTGATCACATTTGTGTTTTGTGAGCTTTCCCAGTGAGTCATGAGGCTTGAAGGCGGCCACCTCGAAGGAAACTCTACCTTAGCACTTTGAGATAAACCCTGTCGCAGCCTCCTTGGATGCCAGCTGACTTCCTTCCAGCATCCCCCATTTCAGCAGTCCTGGCATCCCCTTCTTTGCTAAAGAATGAGGTTTCCTCGGACTTGTCTCTGCTGTCCTGGTTTGGGGTCGTGTATTCTCTCTATGGGCCACAGGAGCTATTTAAAGGAGTTAACAATGCTCGGGGAATTCGTGGCTCTCCTTCACATTAACACAGGCTCCTTTTTCTCTTGTGAGGATGGTGCTGGCGATTTTCATCTGATAACATGAAATCTGCCCTGTGGCCTCCTGTAAAATGAATCCGGTGAACGAAAATTGAAAAAGAAAGAAAAAAATTGAAAGAAAGGTGTCCCCTGTAGTCTGAGTGGCTCCAAGCAAGTTGAGAAAGTGACCCACCCTCCCACCTGGGGTGGGAGCCAGTGGATGTGTCCAGCGTCTGGCTGCTTAGCGCAAAGCAAAAGGGTCTCTATCTCCTTTCCCAGAGGTGCACCTCTAAGGGCGAGTCACTCGGCTACTAGAAAGGCCTTTCTCATAGGGAGCAAAAATCTGTGCCCTGTAACTTTCAACCTTGGTGTTCTGCTTTCTGGGGAAACACAAAAACACACTCTTCCTTCTGTGCTCCCATTTCTCCTCTGCCTGGCTGTCTGACACCCAATCCTTCCTGCCTGCACTAGGACTAAAGTCTTCCCTAGGACTTCAAGAGCTTCTTGAAGACAATACCTTCCCACGTCTCGCTCTCCTTTGACCTGTAAGCCTACCCCAGGCTGCCTTTTACCTCCCCCTTGGTCACAATGGGACCAAGTCTAAACATTTAGTCCAGGCTAAACATTTCCAGTTCCTTCAGCTATTCTTCGAATCAGCAAGCAGACACTGGCTTCTTCTTGCTTTTTCCCTCCACCAGAAGCATTCATGGGGTCAAAGAAGGCAGATTCGATCATAACATGTCTCTGCGACAAAAACTGTACTTCCCGATATCAATGTCATGCAGTGTGGGAGGGTAATGAAGCGGTTCAGAGTCCATCAAGGACGCTCTGGGTCCTTCAAACGGCCTTGAAACTCTACAATAAATGAGAACTTTACAATGGAAAGAGACTGCAGACAGTGCCAAGGAGGATGTGGGAACCCAAGACTCGGAGTAAATTGCACACAGTCACAGAGCCTGTGACTGACAGAGGTTAAATGTCTTTCCTGCTCATGCTGTTCACAACACACCACACTCACACAAAGAGAATATTAGGCCCAAGCACGTTACATCCTCCTGAATAGTTAACTGGTGGTTTCAAACATGGAAAGTGCATTCTTAAATCTTGGGACCTAAATTTTAGCACTATCCCCTCCGCATTTATATGGTACTAAATATTCCAACAGGGTTCACAGGGTTTTAAAGCTTACAACTCCTGTCCCTGGCAATCTCGGGTTTGATCTCAGAAGGAAGCAGTGTTAATATAAAATCTCCAGAATTTTAAAACCATGATGGAGTGTTTGTTATTCATGCCTGTCTCATACCAGCGTTTAGCACAGTGTCTGATAGTCATTTAAACAATATTTACAGATTAAGAGTTGTTTAATTACTCATTGATGAATTATCCATTACAAAGTTTCCAACCTAGGTTAAATTCCCCTATTTCTGGGTCTATGGTCTATTCTAGACCACCTCCCCAATAATCAATCGGATTATGTTCAGGGAATTTAAACAAAACTAATGTTTATCAAACAGTTCATAATTTGAAATGCAAAAATAAAAATATGCTTACAAGGCCGTTCCAACTTTCAGATGAAAGGTATTCTGAGAAACCATATGTAAAGATTAGAACTTGAAACACATATTCTCAAGAAGAGGAGACGAAAGAGAAGGAGGAAAAGAAAGAAAAATAAAATACTGCTTCTTCCACAAAGTAGGCAGCATAAATTCCCTTTGTGTTGGTGAAACATGATATGGACTAAAAAAAAAGAATCTGTTTTCATTTCTGGCTCCCCCAGTAACAGGCTGTATGACCTTGGGATAAGTAGAGTCCCAGGCCTGAGAAAAGAGACACCATTTATGATACTGTTTATATAGGGAACCAGTATCCCACTTCATACGCAGGGCACCAGGAATCCAAATTCCAGTTGCTAAAGCCAGACAGATACTTGTCAGGTGAGCAGAAAATTTGCTCCTTTCTTTCCATGATTGAAAGAAAGCTCTCATTAGCCCTGAAGAGAGCTTTTATACCATTTCTACCCCAGTCACTTCACTAATCTACAATAAAAACTCTTATTCAGTACAATCAGAAAAACGTAAGAATAAAATTTGGTTCAAGCAGAAAACTAAAAAATAAAAATACATGCAGTATGTATTATTTTCAATATCTTATTTAAAAGTCAAACATGCAAATATACACTCAAGTGTCCATCTCAGATTGCCTAACTGTCCTCAAAGTTCTTTTCGTATAAACCACGCCTAGAGTTCGTCCTTTGCGATGGGTGGTTTCAGTTTCTTAGAAAGCCATGCTACTGCCCAAGATTTCCTGATGTTTACAATTTTACAATCAAACTCTAGTCTTCCCAAAGTATTTTGTTATTTTTTGAAGAAATAACCCTCCTTCCATACTCATAACTTACTCATTGAATTTACTATATTATAACAAAATTGCAAAATTACAAGTACAATTGACAAAAACAGACGTAGAAAGAAATACAGTTGATTCTTGGTACGCCTAGAGCTCAACTCCTGAAAGTGAGTGAGCTGCAGAGGACACGTCCAGTGACTCAGGAGGATCCATCCTACACGGGGGACACGGAGAGGGTTCGTCTGCTGAACCTGTTAGAAGAGTTGGGTTGGTTTTTTGTTTTGTTTTGTTTTGTTTTGTTTTGTTTGCAGTTTTTGGCCAGGGCTGTATTTGAATCCACCACCTCTGGCATATGGGGCCGGCACCCAACTCCTTTATTTTATTTTTATCAACAGAGCCATCCAGAGTTTCACAGAACAATGTTACCTGATTTTAACCCTCTCTGCCCCAACCCTCCATTGACTATACTTTGATAAGACCCCTGTATTAGTTTCCAAGGGCTTTCATAACAAGTTGCCACACACTGGGTGTCTTAAAATAGCAGGATTTTTTTCTCCTACAGTTCTGGAGTCCAGAAGTCCAAAATCAAGGCATCATCAAGGCTCTAGAAACGAATTTTCTCTTGCCTTCTGTAACTTCTGGGTTCCCAGCAATTACATCTGCAAAGAGTGTTTGCCAACAAAGTCATGTTCTTAGTTCCCTATGAATACGAGTTTTGGGCAGACTTTATGCAACTGGTCGTCTACACTTTAACAAGCCCTCACCTCCAAGACTCAAACATGCCTTTTCCCCTTCTAGAAATCCCCTGTCCTGATCTTTAACATGATAAATGCTCACATCCTTCAACACTCAGCTCAGATGCCTCCCCTTAGCTGCCTTCCACAGCGGGGTTAGGCGCAGAGCTGGGTCCTTGCCTCCCTAACAGAATGAATTTCTCTCCACTGACGTTGCCTGTCTGCCTTATCTGTGTCCACATCACACCCACTTTTCAACAACTAAATATCAAGCACCCGCTAAGCACTCATGCTGTGCTAGGGGTCGAGGATCTAAGACTGGCTGAGACTGAGGTTCTTCCCTTTTTAAAGGATCACTTGATCACTTCCCTTTTTAAAGGGAAGAATACTTAGTCTTTACATGGAAGGAGCAGACATTTGTTTTTGAATTTCTGAAGGCTACCACACCACCCGGCATGCAGTAAGCACTCAGTAAATATCTGGTGAATGAATTAATGAGTAAAATAATTCAGAAAACAATCCGAAGGATGGGTCGGGTGGAGCAGCTGGAGGGCTGAAGGTATAGACTTTTGCCTGGAATAAAAACCATCGCAGTAAATCAAGCTATAGCGAGCAAACACACTGCCTTGAGGTGTTCAAGCAGAAATCCACGGGTGGGAGAGCGGCCGCATCGTTTCCAATGTACCTTTCGACTCTAAGATTTCTTTTTTTCTGATTGATCAGATGATGGAAAGATGACTTTTTTAATTTCAGGTTGATTTGAGGGTACAAAGAATTAGGTTACGATGATGTTTGCATCTGTTAGGTAGAGTCCCTGTTGTACTGGTATCCCTAGGAGCTGTAAAATATGCCCTTACATTGTGCCCATTAAGTGGGAACCCATCCAGCCCCTCCCTCCTACCCTCCCCCTCCCTCCTTCCCCTCCTCCCATCTTGAATTGGCTTGAGTTTTTCTCTTGTGTGGACTGGTGAGATGACATTTCTTAAATTTAGCCCCTTTTTCAGATCGAAAAACTTTACAATGCATGAGACGTATGATACTAAACACTTAATCCTTTTTAAGTGTGAATTAAATCCTCCCAACAAGTCACACAAAGCAAGTAAAGCAATAAAAGAAACCAGTGGCTATTCACCAAAGGATAAGTCTCTTTCTCCTGGACACATAGCTAGCTTTCATTTCCCGGGTCCCTTGTGGTCAGGAAGTGATGTCCGCCACGTCCAGGCCCAGTCCACACACACCACCCAGCTTTGCCCCTTCAATCTCCTTTTTTCTTCTAGCTTCCAAGAACAAAGTAACTTCCAACCCATTCTCAGGGAGAATAATATGGCTCCAAATGAGTGAACATTATTGTTTGGGGGCACAAAAAAAAATCCTTTGATATTACAATGGTTTGTAGCCTTCCAAATTGCAAATACACCTGACAAAATATTATTTATTTTAGCATTTAATTTCTCTGATTAGGGAGAAGTTAAATTTAATTAATTGATTTAAATTAATTGGGTTTAATTGATTCCAATTAATGATGTGTAATTAATTTAATTTTTTCTCCTTAGGGGGGAAATAATGAGCAAATCCATAAGAATACTGCTCGAAAGCAATGCTGAAAGCTCCACGTTGAAGGCGGTGGAGACTCTGCCAGCCTGAGTGACTAGAGGTGAGACAATTAGTGAATGCTCTGATTTTTATTGTGTTTGAATGATTACACATTCGGAAATCTAGCCGATACAGCAGTTGTTTCATCCTGTTATAACTTTCATCTTACCCATTTCCACCTGGGCAAAACTCAAACAGCATAAGCCCAAGGTGCAGGCTGCTGGTAGATGTGAGGGCAGAGACTTGAAACTTGTCAGATCCCAAACCTGAGCTATTGATCCTTATGCCTTGCTGCTCCCTTGGCTGTTTCCGCTGTGTGAGGCCATTTCCGGTTTGACTTACTGCAGGATGCTGAATGCCATCTCTGGTTTGAAGATTAAAGCTATGCCATTTTTAGTTATACTACTTTTTGGAGCATCCAAAGTTGATAAATGCTTTCAGAAATCATAACTGCAAGTTAGGCTTGCAACGTCATGCTGCAGAAAATCTCTTGTAATCAAATGTGCATGAGAATAAGAAGTGAAAGGTGGCCTGCAGAAATGAACTAACATTGCTTTGGATAGACACAGCAACAAGATGCATCAGGTCTGGATGAAACCTATAAAAAATTCAAGTGCAGATGAGCAATCATCAAAGGGCTCTAGAACTTGGTTTCACATGCACTAGAAAACATCAAAGTTTCCCAGCTGAAATGCACAGTCAGGCTGAAGATGTCATGAGAGATCTTATCAGAAATTATTTCAGAGCTTTCGCTCTTCTAAGTGCCCTCCTTGTACGATCATATTCCAGACAATGAGGGGCTTTGTCCTCAAGTCTTGACTCTACAGTTTTCCCATAAAAATCACAAGGGATGTGTCTATGTAGAAGCATTTTAACTTGCAGTGTCCCCGGAAAAGTATTATCAATTCAGGAGCAGTCTGAAGAAGCATTTCATCTCTCTGTATGTAGGCGCATGCATCTTTAATGTAGTGTAAGTCTTAGAATGGCTGAATAAGAAATAAAAAATAAGATAGTAATAAAAAAAATGTTGACTAACAAAGGCTACTGTGGTGATGGATGGGAAGAGCAGTGCTCAAATCTTTTTAATTCTCTACAAAAGTTTTACTGTGTGCCCTTTTATGATGGTCTTGGAGACACAATTGAACAGGGCTCTCTAGAGAAATCTCTTTTTTTACTTCATTTTATTCCATTGCTATTTAAATAAGTTAATGGACTATTCTAAATGCATCACGTTCCAACCTGAAATACAGTAGATTTGGATTTGGGGTGGGGAACAATTGAATGCTATGCAGGGGATTATAAGCTGCTTTAGGAAAAGGTTGGGGGAAGAACTACCTGTCTTTTATATATTTAGAAGGGTGCTACAGCTTTGGGACGTATTTCCAGAAGCAAAATCAACATCATAGAGAATCACCAGGTCCACAGTTTTACATTTAAAGCCAACTCCTCTGTATGCTGTGAGTACCCCTACCTTTTAGCATTGAAAAGATAAAACTCTGCGTTAAATTTTCCAATTATTACCTGTCTGGTACAGTTGCAACAGGGCCATATCAAGTATTTCAGTTTTACTTGGGAAATGTAATTACAGCTTGAAAAATAGTCGAAAATGCATTCCTATCGCATCCTCGGTGGCAGTTTATATGCTAACAAGAAAAACGCTTAGAGTCTAATTCACAAGAGCTTTATGCTTCATTTACATTTTTCTGTGCAGTTTACTTGGAAAAGAGCATAATGCATGTTTTTCAAATAAAATATGCCATTTAGGGATTCATTCAACTGGCTTCCCATTGTCCTCAGCGAGGGCCAAGAGTTCTTTTCTACAATCCTAAAGGGCAGGAGTGAATGAGGTAGGTGGAAAGTCCTCGATACTAACTAGAAGAAATGCCCAAAACCATTGCAGAGATTATTGAGAAAATTTACAGCAGTCTCTAGCGGTCAAATTTTGCGACGTCTATTGTACATTTACCATACAGACTGTTTCCCCGACCCTTTGTACAGGATACTGAACAAATAACAGGACAGTGTGGATATTTTTGAGGGCTGCTCGGAATTCACAAGATGCTGAGCACTTCCCAACCAACCTGCGTCCTGTTAGTTAATTTGATGCTTCTTAAAACGTGATCTGTGGGTTAGCAAGCATCAGAATCAAACTGAGATGCTTGTTAAAAATATGATTTCTTAGCTTCACAGCACTGATCCAGCACATTGGAGAGGGGAGACCTGGAATCTGGAGTTTACAAGCTACTGGGGTGAGTCTCGTGCTAATCTGACAATGCTGAGCGGAGTTAGAGCCCCAGGGCCGTGTTTTGAAGTAAGGCCACGAAGAGGGAGCCAGCTTTTAGGTAGAGCCAACACCCTCTCCTGTAGTGGTTGGCGTTTTTTAAGCCAAGTTTCAGAGCCCATGTGAGATCGGCCGAGAGGAGGCCAAAACCACATTTGCAAGAGGCAGCAATTTGGTCCCAGGCACAAAGTCATAACCCTGGAAGGGAAAATCTACGAAATACCGTCTTCGTTTTCTTCCTAATCCCTCTGACTCAGTGATGCTCAGCTGGTGCGCTGTGAGAGGGTCTTAGGTGTGCTGCAAAAATCTTTAAAGATCATTAATTATTTTTGAAAGAAGTTCACAAAGCGCAGTAAGTATATCCTTTCTTTTTACTTTTTTTTTTTTTTTTTTTTGCGATCAACATAATTTAAGTGTGCTGTAGAGGTTTAACCATAGGTCCAAGGGTCCAGTGAGATTTTTAAAAAGGTTGGAAAAGAACAGCACCTGTGGCTCAAAGGAGTAGAGCGCCGGCCCCATAAGCCGGAGGTGGCAGGTTCAAACCCTGCCCCGGTCAGAAAAACAGCAAAAATGAGAAAAAAAAAAAATGTCGAAAAACACTTAAGTGTAACTGTTTCCTAGGTTGTCCACACTGTTGAAAGGAAAGGCCGTGACTAAAAAGTATTTTTCATAGTGCGCGCTGATACACTGGACAATGGAAATCACAATCACCTCACTATTTATTCTCCACACCCTCAGAACTTCCAGGCCAGCTTCCTTCCCCCTTTGAATTCATTGAACATACTGGGTGACTTTGGCATTATGTTGAGGTCGCCATAGCCTGGTATCAGAGAAAAATGGGGGCCCAAGGCAACTGTCCCCAAAAGTCCTCGTCTCTGCCATAATAGAATAATATTGGTAATTCCTTTAGTGGAGGAACAGGTTGGGCTGGGTCTACCCCACTAAAGCTCAAAATTTAATGCTTTCTTATTGAGATAAAATAAAAAATTTTGTAGTAGGAATCCCTGTGCCACCAATATCTGGTCTTCTCCCTCCTGGCACATGGGCAGATTATGCTTTCACAGGCAGGTGAGGAGAAGTAATACTTGTCACTCCGAGAGCAAAGCCTTAAGTTGTGGAAATGGACTTCCAGGCACCGTCCGACCCTGCGGCTGGGAGGCGCAGTTTGCAATGATGCAGCCACAGAGACTTCATCATCTTGGACCCCTGAGTTACCCCAAAGAGTCACCTGGCTGTCTAATCATCTTGGTAAGCAAGACACAAACCTTCTTCGGTTAAGCCATGGAAATACAGAGGTTATTTTGCACCACAGCATAATTTACCCCGTTCTGATTATCATAACACGGTGCAGTATCACACGTCACTACATCTTAGCAAGCGGAACACTCCAGACAGACACCTGGCTGAAAAGTCAGGATGACCTAAGAGCTCCTTCCCCAAGAACACTTCATCTCAATGTAGCCTCAGCTTAGCTTCCAGAAGGCAATGACAGGTTTTGAAACCTTTTTCTGAGTCTGCGAAGGCTTTGGGTCTCCAATCCAGAAGGGATTATTTTGAGGATCAAATGAGATAAACATATGCCAAAGTGTTCTTTTTAGCACGTAGAGCTGTACAAATAGGAATTAGGCCCAACGCCGAGCCCTTTAGATCGTGCCTATGTTCACATAGATTTTGCAGTAAACTCTCAGACCTTCCTGCTTTCTGTGGGAGGGGTTTTGTTTTGATATTTTAAAAAGAATGAAATTCGTTGGACGAAAGAAGGTCACAGCTTATAAAATCAGAGTTACGGTTCCCATTTTGACGCTATTGTCTTTTTTCGAAGATGTATCTATTAAGCCCTTGCTGGAAGTGTTACAGCGAGTGCTGTGAGAGGGGGACAAGGAGAAAAGTATTCTTCCCGGCCCCACTTTCATCATTTGTGTAGTACAGGTGACAGCCGCTGACCCCCCCCTCCTGTCCCCATTCAGAAATACAATGAATAGGTGCATCTTACAAGGGTACAAGTGAAAATTACTAAAGGTAGAATATAAATGTCTTCATATAGTGATTAAAAGGCCATGTAGGCTATGTTAAATAGTTCAATGAAAATATTTCAGATTGTATATGAAGTCAGCACATTATGCCCCATGATTGCACCAACGTACACGATTATGATTTAATAAAAATTAAAATACAATGAATAAAAAGTGCTATCGTTTCTATTCAGCACTTCCTTTGGAAAAAAGTCTCAGTGATAATGAGGTTGGGTTGGTATGTTTAACATGCAGTTTTTTCGTCGTCGTAAAGTTCTTTGAATAAGGTTGTTTTTCTTTTGAGAAGTACTAGGGATTAATTCAGCAATGATATCTGAATAAGAAAAGGTTAACAGAAATATTAAAACCCTTAACTCACTGCTAGAACATATGGAAAAAACGAGCGTGTGTGAGATTTTTTCTTTCCCCAGGCTTTTCTCAGAGGGGGGAAGCCACAATGCTGTTTTCTTGCACGTCAGCTTGTCCTGAAGGGCTGCTGTTTCCTAAGCTTAATCAGGGTCCTATTTTTTCTCAGCCCTAACAGTCTATTAATTACTGGGGTAGGTGCTTAGAACTGTGGAAGCAATCATCTGGAAGGTGATAGGAGCCCTCATCAATTTGAGATGTGGGTTTCAGCCTCTAAAATTGCCCAAATGAAACAGATGTTGCAAATGTGAGTTCTTATTGGAATGGTTGCTTCTCATTGCCCGGCAGAAAGCTGCGTTCCTCACACTCCAGTCGCCAAAGGAGGGATTGCCTAAGAAATTTTGGGCTGAGCCTGCCTCCTGAGTCCTCTTTCTACAGGCCCTGTGGGTACCCAAGGAGTTCTGGTTTGAGTCACCAACACAATACAGAAAGCTGGGCCAGGAGTGGGACTGCCCGGCCCGCCCCTGCCAAGCCCTCCTGAGCATTATTCAAACCAGTTCCTGTCCCTCCCTTCCCACCCTGGAGACGAGGGCTGCACAAATCTGCTTAATAAGAAATGAGAGGACCTTGACCTCGGAAGCATGCTGTTAACACATTCAGCTAGTTTGTACGTCCTTTTGTAGCACAAGAGAGAAAGGAGAAACTTACTCAGTGGTAAATGCTATTTTCCTTCCTCCTTTCTCTTTTCCTCTGGCACCGAACTTCATGTTCCAGAATTAATTCACTGAATAAATACTGGGTGCTTACATGTACAGGGCCTTATCCTGGTTACTGGGGTAACAGCAATGAACTAGACCAAGTCCCAGTTCCCATGGAGCTGACCCTCCCGAGGGACGGATACTGGGAGGCCAGAGACATAATATGTGGGGGTGTGAAGGAAGCTCTGATTTTCAACAGCACAGCTCAGAAAGCCTCGGTACAGAGGTGACCTGGAAGACACACAGAAGAAAATGAAGTGAGGGAATGAGCCATGCGTGGAAGAGTCTGCGATGAGAGTTCCGGGCAGCAAGAATAGCGTGTCCCCAGCTTGGTGTGTTGGGGGGCAGCACGGATGGGAAGCGGCTGGAGCCTCGTGCTGCAGAGGCGAGCTTCAGAAGACCAATCCAGGGAGGACTCCTCGCACGTCTGGTAGGCATCCGTCAGGACCTGGAAAGTTTCTCTACACAAAACCATTGACGGGAAACGATTAGAAGAGTAGAGCAGATGCATATCCAAGCTGATTTTTTTTTTTCTTTTTTTTTAGAGACAACAGTCTCACTCTGTCGCCCTCGGTAGAGTACCATGCGTCACACAGCTCACAACAACCTCCAACTCCTGGGCTTAGGTGATTCTCTTGCCTCAGCCTAGGTGATCTTTTTTTAAAGACCACTCTGGGCTTGGTGCCTGTGGCTCAAGCGGCTAAGGCACCAGCCACATACACCTGAGCTGGTGGGTTCGAATCCAGCCTGGGCCTTCCAAACAACAACAGCTGCAACCAAAAAATGGCCGGGTGTTGTGGCGAGCACCTGTAGTCCCAGCTACTTGGAAGGCTGAGTCAAGAGACTCGCTTGGAAAAAAAAAAAATGTTTAGAGCATAAATTAGTGGCAAATAGGATAGGATAAGACCATAAAGAAACCACAGATTTGACACAGCCCTGGAGTTGGACACCTACTAATTGTGAAACTTTAGAAAACTAATTTAATTTCTCTGAGCTTCAGTTTACTCATGTGTAAAATGAGATAAGTGATAACTTCGTCAGAAGGCTGATGAAAGGACTACATGCAATAAAACTTAAGTGCTTAAAATTTAATAAGGACTCAATAAACAATAGTGAACGTTATTATTGTTACAATTATATCTAATTGTCAAAATCTTCCAATAGAAAGAATCACCTGTGTTAAATGCAGCAAACTGCAATGACAAATCAGAGCTCCAGTGAACAGGACATCTAGAAGGTGGAAGTTAACTTGGAAATAGACAAAGTGATGGAGAATATCATTTTGATTTTCAGTAAGTTACTGAATAGTTTAAACTGTAATAGTTTAAATAATTCAACGATTTGACTGTTAAAGATTCACTATTTTTAACTATTCTCTGCTAGAGAATTCACTATTTTACTATTCTTCGCTAGAAAAAATAATGTCATTTACTAAGACCTGAATGTCTGAAATAATTTCAATCTAAAGAGAAGGACTAGAGAATATTGGGTTTCTGAGAAAGAAGGGTTTTATCCTCAAGAAAATTTCACTGGGTTGTAGCCTTCACTTCAAAGATATAAATTTGCTTCATATTAGGGGTGTATACATTGGATACTTTTTCTTCCATTTTAGAGATACTTTGCTAAGGAGAACATGTTCCAGCATAGAAGAAAGTATATGAATATATTTTTCATTAAGCATTTTAACTAGAACAGCACAATTCCAGTTTGTATGGGAATGTATATAAACAAGTGAGTATTAGCAGTCAAGGGGATAAAATTTTATAAATTTAGGAATATTTTTCCAAGGGGTCACAGAAGAGGGAAGGATTTTGTATTATGAAGTTGACTCAGACATGGTGGCTGAGAGTTATTGAGTTGTCAGGTGGAACCTTAAAGCGTCCCTAACATAGATTGAAATATATTTTACAAAGATTCTCTGGGATGAAATTGT
>CAUYRH010110346.1:0-15152 GCA_963574655.1 Perodicticus potto
GTCCCAGCTACTTGGGAGGCAGAGACAGGAGACTCACTTGAGCCCAGGAATTGGAGGTTGCTGTGAGCTGTGATGCCACGGCACTCTATCCAGGGTGACAGCTTGAGGCTCTGTCTCAAAACAAACAAAAAAAAGAGTAAAAATAATCACGTAAATGACTTGCAAAATTTTGACATTGGTAACAGATCCAGATCCAGCACTTAAAGTCAATTTCCTGGATGATCTACAACTGAAAAAATTTGCAATGAACCAAAATGCCACAGTTGCTCCGTACTGCGAGGGAGACTCACAGAGAAAATCTGGTAAATTTGGAAAAAATCAGAATATGAGACTGAAAAACTCACCCTTGGACCCTGGCAGGTGTGTGTCCCATACCTGGACCAATCATAAGCACATTCAAGCATTCTTGCTCAAGGCGCTGAAAACCCACACACCTTTTCTGTAGCTCTGGTTTTCCGTGGTTCCATTATGAAGACAAACATATGTGATGGGGCATTTCTGAGTAAGACTGGCATGTTTCTCAGAAGAGGGGAAAGAACAGCAGAAATGGAATCTTCAAGGGGCTTTGCCAAAAAGAAACCCACTCTCCCACGGCCCCTTCCCAAATTTCCCTGAAGAAACCTGAATGGGTAGCACTGATATAGATGGAAGCTTGTGGAATCCCTTAGGCCCACGTGGTGGCATTGGGGCGGGGGGTGGAGGTTGAGAATCAATGACCCCATAGAAAAACAAATGTCAAAAAATATTTTACAGAAGTAGGACACCAGGTTTTAAAAAATGAGAATGCTCTACTTTATGAGGAGGAGCCCCCAGGCAATAGAAGCCACACCAAAAATATATTACTGGGATCTGATCAAACTAAAAAGCTTCTGCACAGCCAAGAACACAGTAAGCATAGCAAGCAGACAGCCCTCAGAATGGGAGAGGATATTTGCAGGTTATGCTTCTGACAAAGGCTGGATGACCAGAATCCACAGAGAACTCAAACTTATTAATAAGAAAACAACAAGTAATCCCATTTCATTGTGGGCAAGGGACTTGAACAGAAGCTTCTCTGAAGATGATAGGCGCATGGCCTACAGACACATGAAAAAATGCTCATCATCTTTAGAGAAATGCAAACCAAAACCACTTTGAGATACCATCTAACTCCCGTAAGAGTGGCTCACATAACAAAATCCCACAACTACAGATGTTGGTGTGGATGTGGAGAAAAGGGAACACTTCTGCACAGCTGGTGAGAGTGCAAGCTAATACGTCCCTTTTGGAAAGAAGTATGGAGAATACTCAGGGATCTAAATGTAGATCTGCCATTTGATACTGCAATTCCTCTACTAGTTGTATATCCAAAAGACCAAGTGACTTTTAAACACTTCCATCATACGTCACTCACACGCACCACTATCATTAACACATTTTGAACATAGACCCCAAGTAATGTGCATACCTTTGTTTAGAAATGGCATCTATGCACCATTGTTTTTCTAAATTTTACATAATAGTAAAGCTTAATTTCTTTCTATTTTACATATATATACACACACATATATGTGTATATATATATATATACTGTCGCCCTGGGTAGAGTGCTGTGGCATCTGGCATCACAGCTCATAGCAACCTCAAACTCTTGGGCTTAAGTGATCATCTTGCCTAAGCCTCCCAAGTAGCTGGGCCTACAGGTGCCTGGCTATTGTTTTTTTGCTGTTGCCATTGATGCTTTAGGTGGCCCGGGCCAGGTTGGAACCTGCCAGCCTTGGTGTATGTGGCCGGCGCCCCACCCACTGAGCTGTAGGTGCTACCCCTAGACTGACATATTTTTGTATTTTTTCTCAAACCAAATAGATGCCCATCTCATGTATTTCCTGGGATATAAGCCCCTCGTGCTGATGATCACTGGCCTAGAAACCTGCATAACACTTTGACGTGTCCTTTTGCTTTCACTCTTATCTGCATCTAATTTCCTTCCTGTAGCCATTTGTTCATTCATACACGAAGAGGAATGGAGCTACCACCACATCCAGGCTCTGTTCTCACCAATGGCATATATATAAGACTGACAAAGTTCCTAGCCATACAGAGCTTGTTCCAGTGGAGGTGGTTGGGAGGGAAAAATAAACCAAATAAACGTGTCAAGTACTGGTGAGTGCTCTGAGGAAAAACAATGCAGGGAAAGAGGACGGGGAATGAATGGGGTGGGAGTAGCAGAGGGCTTGCTCTTCTAGAGAAGGCCTTGCTGATGCGGTGACATTTGAATCCTATATGAATGGAGGTTAAGAGCCACACGGCATTCTGGGAAAAGGTAATTGCATGCAGAGGGAACAGCAAATGAAAATGTCCTGCTGTGGGAACCTGTACCTTGGGTACGGGGCAGCAAGGAGGCCAGTGGGCTGGAGCAAAATGAGCCAGAGGGAAATGGCAGAAGGGATTGGGGAAGCAGGTGGAGGTCATTTCCCACAGGGCTTTGTAGACTGCAGTGTGGGTTTATCATGCTTGAAGAATGATAGGCAGACACTGGAAGGTTTTGAGCAGAGGGAGCACAAGGTCAATTTTATGCTTTAGAAGGTTTACTATGGCTGTTGTATAGAGAACAGTCAGTGGGAGTAGGAGGAAGTAGGAGGCCACTTGCAAGGTGATTGTAGAGATCAGGTGATGTGGAGATCAATGAGGGTGGGACGGATCAGGCTGGTGGCAGTGGGGATGGGGGAAGTGGTCAGATTGGAGTGTATTTTGAGGGTAGTATCAATCCTGATAATGTCTTCCTTTTTATAAACATTTTATGATGGCTTTTAGGGCCCTTGCTCATGGAATAAAGTCCAAAATAATTAACAAGGTCTACAGTCCCCCCAGGGCCTAGCTTTTGCCCACCTCTCTACCTGGGACAAAATTCCCACTTTGGTTCTGTATTCTAGCCCCTCTTTTTAGTGCCCAGTCTCATACCATTCCCTCCATCTGGAATGTTCTTCTCCTTCCCCTCATCAACAATGACTTTCTTTTCAGATCTCATTTCAATCATTAGTTTCTCCAAGGACAGCTCTCTGACCTCCCTCATTGCTGGGTGGCACCTCTCTGACCTTCCCATGGCAGCTCCCCCACTGAGAGCGCTCCCCTTTCTTCTGAGCACTCCTTCACTTTCCTTTGTGTGACTGTGTGACTCTCTGTCTCCCCTAATATACTGCAAGCGTTCAGAGGACCAGGACTCTTAGCATTCCTCCTGCCCTGGTACAGTGCCCAGAACAAAGTGAGCTTAATCACTGATGTTGAATCAAGATGTAAACGAGGAAGTTTTGGAAGAGACAGAGTGGCTTCTTCAGGAGCACGTGAGAGTCAGTGCCATGGGGAACTCCTCAAAGGAGCTTACAGAAGCCGGGAATGCCTTCAGGGGTCCTAGCTGTAACAACGGAATTGGTGCAGGCCCGTGCCCTAATACTGAGTAGAAGGTGGGACTGCAATCTTATTTGGAGTCACAAGCTAACAAAGGCCTGTGGCATACATTATCACTTGTGTTTTACTTATAACTCCACTTGCGTGGGGATGTAAGAAGAAAATAATTCATTCTTCCTTCTGCTGCCTTATGAAGCACAATTTCTCAGATAACTCTTTCTCACTCCTGGATGAAATCTCAGCCAGGTCCCATAGGTTTTCAATCCCCTTCTGTCTCGAGCACAATCCAATCTCAGCAAATAAAAACGTCCCATCGAGTTTAACTTGAAAACTTCAATCTTTTATTCAATTTCAAGCACCCTCTCTCCTCATCCCTTACTCCAGCTTGCCTCTAACTGGGATGTGTATATGGCGGGGGGTGGAAGTTGGGGAGAAAAGGCACAGTTGATGTCTTCTGTCCTCTCTTTTCATTGCTTCCACTAGTCCCTCACTGCTATTTTCAGCCCTCCCATAGTTGCTGCATAGGAAGGGGGGAGGGAATGGCAGAGAATCTTCACTAGACTAATGCAGTTATTACTGGTCTAGGAACGTGGTGGGTATGGAGAAGGTTCAAAGCTGACTCTTGTCTTGGTAGCTCTCATGGTCCCTCGGGGACTTTGCATGGCTGAGACTCTCTCACAAGCAGGCCTGTGATGGGTGGCAGAGTACCCCATGGCTGGTTTCTCCCTCAGGTCCTTGACTTTGGGGCAGCACATCCCTTGGTAGGACCGGTTGCCCTACAAGTGGTCCTCCTGGGAAGAATCCTCTTGCGACCACTCAGTCCAGATCCTCTGCAAGGTTCACATCTGACTCAGGAAATGTGCATTCATTCTGGACCCTCCAACGTTGGAAGTGATGGTGGTCCCCAGAGCAGTCATTTCATTGCCTCCAGGGCAACTAGGTAGTGACGGGCTCACACCTTCATATTTTCCCAGGGAGTTCGATGACTGTCTTTATGTTCCTCAAGCTTCATAGAGCATAGGTCAGGCTCTCGGTGGTTTTCTTAAAGCCCTCATTACCTGATGAAAGTGAAGAAGAAATCCTCTGTTCTTCTCAGTCACAGTGGTGGGGGACACCAACCACTCCAATATCTCTTCTTTCTCACTCTCTCTTCATCTCTCCCTCTCTCTTTCTACTTTCAACTTTGAATGAATTACTTGGTTTACCTTATATAACATGGAGTTGAGTAATAGATACAGTAACCTTAAAATTTATTACCCAGGAAAAGTCACTTTGTTTGGGATTGTGATTATTTTCTCAGTTTATATAAGCTTTTTTAGGAAGTGTAATGTTCATATAACAAAGTGAACAGATCACAAGTGTACAGCCTGATAAATTTTCACATAGCAAGTGTATAACCAACACTTAGAGCAAAAACCCCCAGAATATTCCCAGCACCCCCTAAATCTCCCTCATGTCCCTGCCAGTCACCTCTCCTCTCTCTAAGCAGAACCAGTCTCCTGATTTCTAAGACTACATATTTATTTTTCAAACCAGGACAATTTTGAGAGTAAAAGGGGCATGTGGTGCCTGTCCTCCAAAATGGCCTCCAACAATCCCTTCTCTTCCTGTAAACATAAGCTATTGTTTCATGAAGAGGTGATAACCATTCTTATATTCCATTGAATCTGGGCTGGTCTCTGACTCCTTTGACCAATAGAATATTTCAGGGTGGTCCTTGGCCAGTTGTCATCCAGTCTTGTTCTATAGCCTCCGTGTAGTAAGTCCAGGCTACTATGCTAAAGAGAGGGACCATATGAGAGGAGACCTGGGCAACAGACATGTGAGTGAGGAATCTCATCTTAAATGTCTATCCCAGTGAAGTGTTCAAGTGACTCCTGTTCCAGCTGCCATTTGCCTGCAAATGTTGAGATTCTCATCTTTGAATCTTTAACCCTCTAGGGTTCCCCATTATATAACCTATCCAAGTGCAGGCAACATAACCACCTAGAACAGAATTAATCACTAACTCTTTTCTCCATTTCCTCAGATGTTTTCTTCCCTCCTTAAATAAGCCTTGATTTTCATTTGACCTGTAAAGGCTTGGCATGGAGACGGTTCTGTTTTCTCCTGTGACGTAAAAAGGCAAATCTTGTTGAATGATGGTCATAATGACGATGCTTCAGTCATAGCAGGGACATTTAACATATGATATCATCTGCTCAGAAGCAGACAGAAGTCATGCAAGTGACATACTGTGTTATAAAGCTCAGCAATGCCAGGCTTCTGCATGGAGACGGAGAGGCAGCTCTTGTGTTAGGTGTAATGTTACGGGAGAAAGACAAATAAAGAATTCCTGTTGGCTGTGCCCTGGCTACTTCCAACTTCCCCTCCTCCCTTCCAAAATAAATAGCTGATAGGCTGGTATGAAAATACCCTCATAGTACTCAAGGACAGAAGAAACTAAGGAAGGCTTAGTCAAAGGTGAACAGGGACCAATGGTCGAATCATTTCTACTCATACCTTGGAGAAGAGCCATTTTTCCCTTCTGCAAATTAAGAGTGTATCTTTTGCTTATAGGCCCTGACATAAGGTACTAACATCTCTTGGTTTGACTGCCAATTTTTCTCTTGGAATTGAGCCTTCTTCTTGTGTAACTATTTGTTTTTCAAAACAGTGTAAGAAATGCAAGTTAATTGGAGAAGAAATAGGCAAAACAGAGTCAGGATATCAGCAGTTATTAGGATCTACCTTTCCATATAGTCAAGGATGAAATGTTATATTAATCCTTATTCCTTTTTGATATTGACATTCTGAATTTATGCCCATACCACTTGGAACATTCTTTTATTTGACCTACAGACTTATCATTTTTCAATATTTACATGACCACAAAATGTGCTTGTAACAGGTCAGAAATTAGGAGGGGAGCAATTCATATCCAAAGTAGTTGATTTGGCATTTTTCTTTTTAGAATATAAAAGTATACATTTATTTTATATTACAGAGGGGGAAGAGAGTAGGGGGAAGAGAGCAGGGGATGAGAGAAGAAAAGATGGGGAAAAGAGAGAGAACAGGAGTGAGAGAATGACACAACATCCTAAAGAAAGAAAGGCAGAATGCCCCCATTTGGCATTTTATTATGGGTTATACTTTCTAGAAGGCAGACAAATACTTTGCCCACACCATATCAAAGATTTGAAGTATTGTGATTGCTTGAGGTGCCTGTTATTTCATGTATATTTGTATTTTATGGGATGTTTTACCTATTTTCCTCTAATCTGAAATAATTCCTCTTGAAAGGAGGGAGTGTCTTCAGGAAGGTAAGCCAAAAATGTGAAGAACATGGAAGAAAGGAAAGGGAAATGAATAAAATGTTTCGATTAGCCATATAACAAATACCTATGAAACTCATTGGTTTAGCAACAATGATTTATTATATTTCATGATTCTCCAGTCTGGCTAGAGTTAGCTGGGCACTTCTGCTCTATGTGGTGTTGGCTGAAGTCACTCATATAGGTCGGGCTGGAGATGCCAGTTTGGATGCTTTGGTCTTTTCCATATGTCCTGTGTGTGCTATTAGCTTGGGCTTGCTTACAGCATAGTGGTCTCAGGGTTATACAATAAAAACATGAAAGTAGAAGGTGCCAGGCTTCTTAAGGGCCAGGCCCAGTATTGTAGAATTAAACTGTGTCAATTTCACAGCATAGTATTGGTCGAAACAACTCACAAGTCCATCATAGACTCAATGGCAGGAGAAATAAATTCCACTTCTAAGTGAAAGCTACACCATGTGCGTGCAGAAAGGGAGGAACAGTTGACAGCCATCTTTAGTGACAATTTACCAATGTAAAGAAATGGTGAAGAAAATTAAATTACAAAACAATACCAACCCAGAAATTGAAGAAAATATAAGAATATAATAAAAATATTCTTCAAATATTCATTCATTCATGTGTATATCCCCAACATTTAGCATAATGTCTGGCAAATAGAAAGCTATTAGATAGAACTTGTTAAATGAATCAAGTTGATAAAGCTTCTGTAGCAGGGATTGGCTAACTATTAATCAAACCGATTCTTCTTCCTGGGCACAAAGACTACTTCCCAGCCTCCCTGGTGGTTCTAAATGGTCTATGAGTTCTAGATGATGGCAATAGAGTGGAAGTACTATTTCTAGGTCTGATCTATAGAAACTTTTCACATGTTATTGTATATATTCTTTTACCCTCTGGATTCTAGGAATGGAGAAAACCTTCAGGGTGACCTTGGAAGTCACTTTGAAGATAGTTGGGTAACAAAATGGAAGGAGCCTGGACTCCTGAGTCACCACTTTGAGAACACTCACCTGATCAGAAACATCTACACTATTTCACTATGTTAGCAATAAATAACCTCATTTATGTGGAACCAGTAAAAATTTGGGGGTTATTTGTTACATCAGCCAGTGTTATCTGAACTAACACATCTCTATCTCTCAACCATCCTGCAGTTTTAAGGACTATGATAAAGTTAAAATTTCTTAGGATTGTTGTTAGGTTCTGGTTGATAGAGTGATAAATATGTTTGGAACCACACTGTTGTGGGCAGACTTCTAAATGGCTCCCAACAATTCCCACCTATTGGAATTCACATCATTGTATGATCTTTTCCCCTGGAGTGTAGACTAGATCTAATGACTTGTTTGTAGCCAATAGAATGTGGTAAACATGATGGGAGGTCACTCCCATGATTAAGCTACAAAAGATTATGACTTTCCTTTTGCTAGCAGACACTCTCTCTTGCTGGCTTTGATGAAGCAAGCTGGCATGATGGAGAGGCCCATGTGGCAAGGAATTGAGGATGGCCTGTGATCAACAGCCAGTGAGGAACTAACGCCCTCGGCCCAACAGTTCTCAAGGACAGGGAACCTGCCAACAACTATGCAAATGAGTTTGAAAATGGATCTTTATCTAGTCAAACCTTCACATTAAGACTACAGCCTTGGCTGATATCTTGGTTGCAGCTTTGCAAGAGACCTTAAAATAGAGGACTTAATTAAGCTGTGGCCAGATTCTTGGCCCATGGAAACTGTGATATAAAAAATATATTGTTTGAGGCTTTTAAAATTTGGGATAATTTGAAATGCAGCAATAGACAACTAGTATATCTCCAAACCTGGATTTTAGTCTGGGGCTCACATGCAATCTATTGACACTGGTAACCTTCTAGTTTCAAGTAGATAATCTTGGAGATAAATACATGTTGAATTGTTTCTGGCACACATGTACATTTTTAAACTATGAACTTTCAGAAAAACTGCCTTATCACACCCCTCTGCTTACCTAAATGTATTATTAGTGTGATGAAACCACTACACGATTGTTTAAAATCTGTTTGTCTTGATGTTTGGAATTGTTACTAAAAATAAGAAGGAATAAAACAGGGAGAAGCAGACAGGAATGAAACTGGAGTGTTGTGTTTCAGATTACCTGAGCTGAAAGAGTCTGGAACTTTCTCCATTCATCTGAAAAACAGAAAAACAAACAGATGCTCAAAGGGTAACAAGGAAGCTCTAGAAAAGCCATCTGTGTCTTTGTCATAATCAATAGCCTAGTTTCAGGAGATGAGTTAGAATTAGTATAAAGAGCATAAAGCAGTCTGTGGATGATAGAAAAAGAGAAGTGAACACGCTTGGAAGGTCTGGCAGCAATGGATTCACAGTCCTGCAAGCCAACTATTGACTGAAGCTGGGAAGAAGCTAAACCCTTGGGATAAAGTTTCTCCAATTAGTTGTTCAATTAGCTCCCTGCTGACCCCCAACACTGAAGCCATATCTCAGTCACTATCTTTAATTTTGCTTATAATGAGTGCTTATTTTCTCTGTAGTTAGAGATATTATTTTGTTTCCATACGTCTATTGAAAACCTGTGTGGGTGGGGGAATAGAAGTCAAGGAAGATAGAACACAAGAACCACGTGATTTCAAGAAAAACCAAAGAAGGGCTTATTTTATAGTGAAAATGGAAAATTAGGTATTTGAAAAGAAAATCCAAAGCGTGCTACACTCACTGATGTTACTTACCTGGTGGTCCTTGAAGGCATTTGACTGGGAACCCCTGATTTAACCTCTCTGCATTTAAATATCTTTATATAAATAAAGGGATAAAGCTAGTTTAAGCCAAAGGCCTATGCTACCCTATAGTTTTATGACTCAATGACTCTGATGATGGAAATCACAGGCCAGAAGGAAAACTCATTTAGGAGATTTCTTTAAAAGGAGAGAGATGGCTGATTAGAGAAAAAAATTATAATTAACTTGAATGATGATGCTGTAGGGCAAGTTAAAATTATACTAGATGATGAGTATTCACCTTAACTATGCTTTTAATATAAATCCGATATCACTCATGTTTGTCTGAACAAAAAGGGAACTTTCCCTGTTCTGACAGCTGAACCTAAGAAAAGATCAACTGGAATCAGCCTCTTCCTCAGTGACTCGGTATTTCCCAAGTGCTGAGTCATTTGGAAAGAGACTGGGAGGTGCTGAAAATATCCTGTACACCAGCCTTTGAAATATCAAAGTAGCTTCTTAATTTGATACTCATCTATGAGCAGATCTCATCATGAGGTATCTTTCCAAAGGGATTTTGTAGAAGATCTCTTTAGAGTACATTACCCATGCTTCTTTAAAAAAAATCATGGTATTGTATTTTTTCTCTCAGTTTTGATTTTTACTTCACACAGTCCCCATTCACCTAATATTTAGACATATACATTTTTTTTAGTGTCTATATTCAGTCGATCAACAAGTATTGAACTATTGACATTTCTTAAGGACTCCTTCTTATTTTTCTTTTCTCTTCATTCAGCTTACTTTCCACCTCTATTATTCCACAGCTTCATTGACAATTTATATGCTGATATCTTGTATGTGCATACCTCATTTTATTGAGCTTCATTGTATTGTGTGTCACAGATATTGTGATTTGTATAAATTAAAGGTTGTGGCAACCCTGCAGTGAGCATCTTCAGGTGCCATTTTCCAGTGGCATATGTCACTTAGTGTCTCTGTGTCACATTTTGCTAATTTTTATATTTTAAACGTTTAAATTATTACTATATTCATCATGTGATCTGTAATCAGTGATCTTTTATGTTACTATTAGAATTGTTTTGGTGCACCGCAAACCATGCCCACATGAAATGGCAAACTTAATTTGATAAATGTTGTGCGTATTCTGACTGCTCCACTGACTAGTCATTCCCCCATATCTCTCTCTCTCTCTCTCTCATTGGATCTCCCTATTTTCAGAGACACAACAATATTACAATTAGGCCAATTAAATCTCTATAATAGCCTCTAAATATTCTAGTGAAAGGAAGAGTCACATATCTCTCACTTTAAATCAAAAGCTGGAAATGATTAAGCTTAGTCAGAAAGGCATGTCAAAAGCCAAGACAGGCCAAAAAAGCTGGGCCTCTTGTGCCAGAGAGCCAAGTTGTGAATGCAAAGGAAAAATTCTTGAAGGAAATTAAAAGTGCTACCCCAGTGAACACATGAATGATAAAAAGCAAAACAGCCTTATTGCTAATATAGAGAAAGTTTGAGTGGTCTGGATAGAAGATCAAACCAGCCACAACATTCCCTTGGGCCAAAGTCTGTTACAGAGCAAGGTCCTAACTCTCTTCAATTCTGTGAAGGCTGACAGAGGTGTGAGAGCTACAAAAGAAAAGTTTGAAGCTAGGAGAGGTTGGTTCATGAGGTTTAAGGGAAGAAGTCATCTTTTCAACACAAAAGTGCAACTTAAAGCAGCCCCTGCTGATGTAGAAGCTGCAGTACATTATTCAGAAAATCTAGCTAAAACAAATGATGACCATGGTTATAATGAACAGTAGATTTTTGATATGAGCAAAACAGCTTTCCATTGGAAGAAGATGCCATATAGACTTTCAAAGCTAAAGAGAAATCAATGCTTGGCTTCAAAGCATCAAAGGACAGGCTGACTCTTGTTAGGGGCTAATGCAGCTGGTGACTTTATGTTGAAACCAATGCTCATTTACCTTTCTGAAAATCCTAGAACTTTTAGGATAATGCCAAATCTATTCTTCCTAACTTCTAGAAATGGAATAGCAAAGCCTGGATGCTAGCATATTCTGTCTATAGCATGGTTTACTGAATATTTTAAGCCCATTGTTGAGATCTACTACTCAGAAAAGAAAGATTATTTTCAAAATATTCCTGCTCATAACAATCCACCCAGTCACCCAAGAGCTCTGATGGAGATGTACAAGAAGATGAAGGTGGTTTTCATGCCTACTAACACATTTATTCTACAGTTCATGGATCAAGAAGTAATTTAAACAGTTTTATTCTTTAGGAAATATATGATTCCTCTAGTGGATCTAGGCAAAGTAAACTGAAAACCTTCTATAAAGGATTCATCATCCTAGATGTCATTAAGAACATTTGTGATTCATGGGAGGAGGACAAAATAACAACATTAATAGGACTTTGGAAGAAATTGATTCTAATCTTCATGGAAGACTTTCAAAAGTTCAAGACTTCAGTGGAGGAAGTTACTGCAGATGTAGTGAAAACAGCAAGAGAACTAGAATTCAAACTGGAGCCTGAAGATGTGACTGAATTGGTGCAATCTCATGATAAAACTTCAACAGATGAGGGGTTGCTTCTTATAAATGAGCAAAGTAAGTGGGTTTATTGAGAAGGCATCTACCCCTGGTGAAGACTCTGTGAGTATTGCGGAAATGATGACAAAGAATTTAAAATGTCCCATAAACTTAGATGCTATAGCAGTGGCAGTTTTTGAGAAGAATGACTTCAAATTTGAACAAAGTTCATGGTGGAACAACCTTGCAGCCTACAGAGAAATCTTTCTTGAAATGAATAGCCAATTGATGTAGCAAACTTCACTGTTGTCTTATTTTAAGAAATTGCCACAGCCGTCCCGACCATTAGCAACCATCTGATCAGTCAGCAGTCAAATATTGAGGCAAGTCCCTCCACCAGCAAAATGATAAACGACCTGCTGAAGCCTCAGATGATTGTTAGCATTGTTTAGCAATAAAGTATGTACATTTTTAGATATAATGCTGTTGTACACTTAATGGACTATAGTATAAACATTTCTTTTATATGCATTGGGAAACCAAAGAATTTGTGTGACTTTCTTTATTGTGATATTAGCTATGTTGTAGTAGTTTAGAACTAAATCTGCAATGTTTCCAAGGTGTGCCTATAAAGTGTATCTCTCCTGTCACATCTGTTAAACTGCACCTCTACTTTAATCACCTCCAGGCTCCTCAAACTCAATATGCCCCAAAGCAAAATTCATCATCTTCCTACTTAAGCTCCCCTTCCTGACTTCTCTATTTTGGTTAATGGCACCATCATCAGCCAAGATGTCACCCAAGACTCTTCTTTTCCCCTTACTCTCTATACCCGGTTCCCACACTCTGCCAATTTCCCTTTTAATCATTGCTTGATTCTGTCACCTTCTTCATTCTTTCTCTGTTCCAACCCTTATCATCTCTGACCTATATTATTTCAATGGATCTTTGTACTTCCTCAGACCACATACCCCAGGATGAGGGCCAAAATATCTGTCACAAAACTGCCTTTCTCTTGCTCTGTCCTCAACCTTCTGCTGGCATTTCACATCACCTCAAATAGGTTTATATGGTTTGGCATTCTCCAGGAAGTGTTTCACTTGTGGCTAGGGACATTTTTGACTTCTTTTTGGCTTCTACACAAGAATTGTGCAGTCTTCTTGTTTATTACACAAAAATTGTCATTTTCCTATTCTTTAACTTTAGCCTGCTCTAGTGATATGTGTTGTCATTGTTTGTTTGTTTGTTTGCAGATTTTGGCCAGGGCTGGATTTGAACCTGCCGTGTTTGGTATATGGGACCGGTGCCCTACTCCTTTGAGCTACAAGCGCTGCCCTGCATTGTCATTGTTGTAACAATAAATATTAGATACTTCAGTGTCTTTGGTGTCCACCAATTTCCAAGACCTAGCCCAATGAGCCTATCGAAGTATGGCCATTGCTACTGATGCCAGAACCAAGGGCACAATTCCTTATCCTTGTGGAGTTATGGACACCAGTGCTGCTAAAGGCCACATTCTTACTGCCGCGTGAGTATGTCAGTGAACTGGAGCCCTTTTAAGAGATTGGTTGTTCTTTGTATCCCTGTCACCTTAGAACTTGGCTATGCATTCATGAAATCTGAGACAAAAGGCAATCTGAGCGACAGACTGATGTTTCCTTGAAATCATCACAGTCCTCATACAATTTTGTCCTATTTCTCTTGAATAAACTTGGCACATGCATTTTTTTTTCTTTTCCTTATGGGGAATAATTTCCCAGGATGACTTTCAGTTACTCAGAAGTATCCTAAGTTGAGCAGGGCAGTCCCAACCCCTTCTACAGCCCTCCAAGAAGCAGGCCTGAACCACATGAAGAACATGGTGTATGCTCATACTAGAAGGCTTTGGAACACCAGATCATTCTCCATAGTGTTGACAAAGTTATTGTTGTAATGAACTACTCAGCTCATGTTTAAAACTTTCTTGATTAAAATAAACCCTGATTAACATCCTCAGTGTTTTCTCAATGCCTAAAGAACAATGCAAAGTCTTCAGCAGAGCACCTAAAATTCTGCATGATCCAGTCATAGCCTCTCTAGCATCACCTGTGTAACAAGAAAAAGTTCCCTAAATGCAACAGGTTTGTGATCACTGTGTCCATAAACCACCTGCACTATCCCAAAAGGATTAAGAGCATGGGCTATAGGTTAAGATTGACAGGTCAAGATTCAAGTCCTGTCTCTTCCTTTACTACCTGTGTGATTTCAAGAAAGATACTTAACCTCTCCAAGCCTCAATTTATATCTCTGTAAAATTAGGATAACAATAGAACCTAGACAATAAAAAGATAAATAGACGATAAAAATCCTCAAGGAAAGAATTAGAAAAACATTGGAAGATATTGGCCTGGGGAAAGACTTTATGAGGCATACTGCCATAGCAATAGCAACAACTGCAACAATAAACAAATGGGACTTAATTAAACTGAAAAGCTTCTGTACAGCCAAGGAGATAACAACCAAAGCAAATAGATAACTTATCCAATGGGAAAGGATATTTGCATATTTTGAATCTGACAAAAGTTTAATATCCAGGATCTATACAGAACTTCAATTAATCTATAGGAATAAAACCAACAATTCTATACACCAATGGGGGAAAGAGATGAATAGATTTTTCTCTAAAGATGACAGACAAATGGCCAGTAAACACTTGAAAAAATGCTCATCATCCTTAATTATTAGAGAAATGCAAATTAAAACCACCCTGCGATACCATCTAACTCCAGTGAGGATGGCCTATATCACAAAATCTCAAGATTGCAGATGCTGGCGCGGACGTGGGGAGAAAGGAACTCTTTTACACTGCTGGTGGGACTGCAAACTAATAAAACCTTTTTGGAAGGAAGTATGGAGAAAGCTCAAAGAACTCAACCTAGACCTCCCGTTTGGTCCTGCAATGCCATTGCTGGGCATCTATCCAGAAGAAAAAGAAAATTTATTATAAAGACATTTGTACGAGGCTGTTTGTCTCTGCCCAATTTACAATTGCTAAAGTGTGGAAACAGCCTAAATGTCCTTCAACCCAGGAGTGGATTGGTAGGCAGTGGTACATGTATACGA
Source organism: Perodicticus potto (assembly GCA_963574655.1). Classification (NCBI taxonomy): domain Eukaryota; kingdom Metazoa; phylum Chordata; class Mammalia; order Primates; family Lorisidae; genus Perodicticus; species Perodicticus potto. The sequence continues at coordinate 15,075 of CAUYRH010110346.1, forward strand.
TGGAATATTACTCAGCCATCAAAAATAATGGAGACTTTGCTGCGTTTGTAGTAACTTGGATGGAGGTGGAACATATTA
>CAUYRH010110347.1:0-27154 GCA_963574655.1 Perodicticus potto
GTTTCCTGGCCAAGGAACCCATACACCTATATATACCCTGAGACTAGAGGCCTAGAGGAGGAGACGGGGAAAGACCGGGAGAGGAACGGAGAGAGCTTCTCTCTCCCCACTTGAAATCTCTCCCTCTACCAGGAGCTTTGGTGTTTTCTGTATTCTTTTCTGCAAATCAATTCTGTCTTACCATGTAGGGTTGCGGGGTGGAAATAATGTAATGAAGAATAAAAAAATGCATGTATTCCACTCGGAAAAAAAAAAAAAGAACGGATTCTTTGTAAAAGACAAGATTATCAAACTTCTAAGCAGGTTGATGAGAGAGAGAGAGAACCAAACCAGGAATGAAAACAGGGATTACCACCGCAAACCCTGCAGACAATAAAAGGGTGCCAAGAGACCGCTATTAACAATTCTACACATATACACATATAAGTTTAAATGAAATTTATCAGTTCCTCAAAAAAATACAACTCACTAAATATGAAACAGATAATTTGAAACCCCCTACACTATTAACAAAACTAAATATATAATTTTAAAACTCCTGCAAAAGAAATCTCCAGACCCTTATGGCTTCCTGAGAGAATTTTACCAACTTTTAAAGAATTAACAACAATTCTGTACAATAATTTCTAGAAAATACAAAATGAAGTAACTTTTCCCAATTCATTCTATGAAGCAATTATAGAACCTGAATATTTAAGCCATAAAAAAGTTCAAAAAGAAAAAAATTACAGACCAATATCCCTCATGAAGATAGACATAGAAAACCTTAAACATTATAGCTAATGGAATTCAGCAATTATATGAAAGAATTAAGCACTGTGACTAGGTGAAGTTTATTTCAGATACTTAAAGCTAATACAGTATTCAAAAGTCAATCAATATAATCCATCATATTAATAGCCTGAAGAAAAAAAATCACATGAGCCTATCAATTGATGCAGAAAAATCATCTGACAAAATCCAACATCATGAATAAAAATCTCTCAACAAGTTAAGAATAGAGAGGAACTGTCTCAAGTTGATAAAGAACATCAGGTAAGAAAGAAAGAAATAATATTGCCTTTCTTGTCAGATGGCATGATTTTCCATATAGAAAATCCCAAGAAATCTATAAAAAAAAAACAACCTCCCAAAATTAAGTGCATTCATCAACACTGTAGGATTCAAGATCAACATGAAAATAAATTGCCTTTCCGTGTACTAGTAATGACTACATGGAAACCAAAACTGGAAATTCAATAAGCACAAATGCTTCCCCAAAATGAAATATTAAGTACTGCACTTATATACCAAAAACTGTAAAATGCTTTTAAGAAATCAAAGGAGACCTACACAAATAGAGAGATATTCTGTTCATGAATGGGAAGATTCAACATAGTAAAGATGTCAATGCCTATCAAAGTCCCGGCATAGACATAGACAAGTCTATTGGAAAATGTGTGTGTTTAGGCACAGCTGATCCTAGAACAGCTATAAAATTTTGAAAAATAAGAATAGGAGAAATCACTACTTGGTTTCCAGACTTACTAATAATCGATACCGTGGAGGACAAATAGACCCAACCATTAGTTCAACAGAACAGAGAGCTCCAAATGTAAAACTGTAACACTTTCAGAAAAAGGTAAAAAAGAGAAAAATTTTGAGATACAAAGTTTGGTGAAGAGTTGTTAGACTGAACAGCAAAAGCATAAACAATAAAAGAAATAGCTGATAAGCACAATCTTCATTAAAATTCAAAATTTTGTTCCCTGAAAGACCCTGTTAGGAAGATAAATTACAAGCTATAGACTGGAATATTAGCAAACTATTTACTTAACAAATGACATGTATCTAAAATGTAAAAAACAAAAAACAAATAAAACCCCTCAACTCAACAACAATTAAATCAAACGCTTCAATTAGAAAGTGGAAAAATATGTGAAAAGATATTTCACCAAAGAAGATACCAGGGTGGCAAATAAACAACATGCCAGAATCAGTTGCCATTAAGGAAATGCAAATTAAACCCCCAATGAGATCTCAATACACCTCTAGAACAGCTAAAATAAGAAAAATCGTGACAATCCCAAATACTGACAAGGGTGTGGAAAAGCTAAATCTCTCGTGCATTGCTAGTAGAAATGTAAAGGGTACAAGCACTCTGGAAAGTAGTTTGCAATCTTCTAAACTAAATGTATGCATCACAAACTCAACAGTCAAACTTGTTGGCCTTTTCCATAGAAATAAAAACCATGTCCATATGGTTCTTCATAGCAGCTTTATTTGTAATAGCCCCAAAATGAAATCCACCAAAATGTCTTACAGTGCCTGAATAGTTAAATAAACTGCAAAGAAAAGGAATAGTTATTAATACATGCAGTAACTTCGATGCATTTAAAGGCCATTATGCTGAGTGGAAAAAGTCAATACCAAAAGTCAGACATTGTGTGATTTCTCTTATACATGGACAACCTTCTGATAAAAGTATAGAGATGGAGGAGAAAGAAGTGATTGTCTGGACTTCGAGGCAGTGGACGAAAGGGCTGGTGTGATTATGAAGGCATGGTACCAGGGAGATCTTCGTGTGGATAGAAGATTTTTATAGGTGGTTACAGAAATCTATTTGGGTAATAAAATAGCACAGAACTATACACCCAAATTGTAGCTATGTCAAATTCCTGGTTTTGTATTTTGCCTCAGATAAAGATGTGATTAAAATGGAAGAAACTGGATGAACTGTACACGGGATCTTTCTGAACGATTTTTGCAATATCCTAATGTTATATAATCATTTTTTAATATGGAAACTTATTTAAAATAAAGCCCGTTTGCCTTGTGGCCCCTGTGGCCCATGTTATTTCTTAAGAGTAGAAATCGTGAAACTCCGGAAAACCCCAATACTCAATTTTACATATAAGCGTGAAAGGCGCTGGCCAGCAGAAAGGTGGGAGCCAAGGAAGTGCCGGCTCGGGGCTGGGCGGCAGCGGCCCCGCGGCTGCCGCGGGGAGGTGGGCGGGCGCTGCGGAGCTCGGCCCCACCCTCCGCCGCTCCCCAAGTGGGTGCGGCGTCCGCACCACATGGCCAGAGGCCGGGGAGCCGGAGGCTCGGGGTCTCTCCCCTGGCAGGCCCGCAGGTGCTACGGACCGTCGCGGGCGTCTGCTTAGACAACAGCTCCGGAGAACTTTCTTTCAACCGCAAACACGTTTCATCAATGAGATTGAATTTCTCCTGCTTTGGCTTCCCGCCTCTTTATTGTGGGTTGAATCCCTGTGCCGCCTTCCTTCTCCCGAACCTCCCGGGGTGCAGCCGAGCGCCCTCCAGCGCGCCCGAGTCGGGGACAAAGAAAGGGAGGCGACTGCCCGCTGTTGCCCGGCCGCCCGCGATGGCCCGGCGCTAGCGGGCTGTGCCCCCGCGCCCCGAGAGCGCACAGCATGCAGGCGCTCAACATCACCCCCGAGCAGTTCTCCCGGCTGCTGCGGGACCACAACCTGACACGGGAGCAGTTCATCTCGCTCTACGGGCTGCGGCCGCTGGTCTACACCCCGGAGCTGCCTGGGCGCGCCAAGCTGGCCTTTGTGCTCACCGGCGCGCTCATCTTCACTCTGGCTCTCCTTGGCAATGCGCTGGTAATCTATGTGGTGACCCGCAGCAAGGCCATGCGCACCGTCACCAACATCTTCATCTGCTCCTTGGCGCTCAGCGACCTGCTCATCACCTTCTTCTGTATCCCAGTCACGATGCTCCAGAACATCTCCAACAACTGGCTGGGGGGTAAGAGAGTCCACCCGTCCCTTCTCCCGTAGCCCCCTACCTTCGGGTAACCCCCACCACACACACACACATTCACGCGTTCACACTTCCTCTGACTCCTGTCATTTCTCTGTCAAATGCATCTGTGTTCTTTCTTAGTAACTTCATCAGCTGCGCTCACTTGGACATTAGTTTTTGCAGCCTCTGACTGGGTCCAGTGTTTCCTCCTTGTCCTTTAGAGACATTGGTTGGGAAAGGTATAGATAGGTCCAGCTCCCTTTACCATAATTGCCAGTTTCTTTCTTATTTTTCTTAATAAAAGTAAGCTTAAGCTATTCAAATAATAGAAATAAAGTTAAAAAGTTCATCCCCCCCAAGCTCCAAGTCACTTCCTGTTACTTGTGTGGCTTCCAGACACTTTCTTGCACCTACACACATAGGTATAGACTTAAAAACTTGGTGGAACAAATGTAATACATTTTCAGGAAGAAAACATCTTGGACTAGTTCTTTTTAAATTAACAGAATCGTGCAGGAAGAAGGAACACAGAAAACCAATGCCTTCTGAACTGATAAGGGAGAGATGAAATTCCCCTTCCTTAAAAGGGGAGCAGACATTACAGAGGAGACATTTAGAGTCACTAATTTCGGAGCAGTATGTGGAGGTTGGAAATAAAAAAGACACCGTATTTCCCAAATGATCAGCCTTCCCAACGAGACACAGCTGGAGAGTGCCTTGTTGTAATCCCATAAGCAGGACATGTTGTATTCTGGTCACTGCTCAGGGTGCCCGAGGGCCTTCCACCTTAGGGAGGAAGTACTGCTTGTACCCCCGTTTTCACAGTTGGGTGCATTTTTGTGGTCACATCAAAATTTTTGAAGAACAGTTGGAAATCTGAGAGAAGTGGATCATTAATGCCTTCAAACTCTTCCATTTCCAGCCCCTTATCAATTCCGTTTAAACACCTGGAAGGTATGTCTCTCATCCCACCATTAACAATTTGAGATCTTCAGTTTATATCCACAGCATTGCTTTTTCCCCATTAACTTAATGTTAGTAGGTTAGGATGCTGAAATCTTTGATTCCCATCTCATGTATAATGTAAATATTTCCAAACAAGCATTCAACACTTAGTACAGAGCATTGACTTGAAAGTGACACATGATGTGGAAAGCCGTAAATAGATTTATGGGTTAGGTTACTATCTTATGTGTTCTGATGGAATAATTGTGCTTGGGCATTTTAAAGTTGCCCCGTGCAACCAACTCCATAAAATTAATAGCAAAGTTTTTGATCATTATACAGAATTTTTTTTTTTTTTTGAGAAAAGGGTGCAAGTGTTTTCATTTGTAAATGCTTGTGAAAGCAGGTTTATGAAGCATGTTTGTACGGCCTGATGAGGACCGTTTCATTGGAAGAGGTGAACATGACTAAGCAAAGTAAAATCTTACACTGGGAATCGAAAGGCCTGAGTTAACTCCTTTGGCTCTCACACATGTTAATTCAGCACGTCTGGGTCTCAGAGTTTCCATAATATATTAGGGATTAGGGAAGTTTCAAAGTGAAACGCCACAAACACTTAGCCCCCAGTTATGTGGAGTGATGCCCAGGGAAGGCGGTGTTGTGTGCATCTTCCCTACTGAGGGCTTTGTTGTTCACTGTCAAGGTTTTTCTCAAGTTTTCTGTTTTCCTTGCTTTCTGCTTCACTTGAGCCTTTAAAGACTGGATATAAGTAATAAGTAATAATGTTGGTCATGTGTTTGATAGGGTTAGTGGGAGAACAAAATATGTTAGTAAATGTGCTTTGGAAAAAACTGGTCATGTGATGAAAGTGTTAGGTATTAAATCTAGTAAGGAGTGTTTAATTGGAGATAGCCTTTGTTTATCTGGGACCAGATTTGTAGAATAAATAATATTCTTAAACAGTAAACAACTCTGAAATTGAAGTTTAGGGGAGAGGTGAGAGGCTGCGGGGGCATGGGGATGGAGAAAGATATGTGAAAAGAATTAACTTGTATGCGATAGAATAGAACAATAATTTAAAACTCTCTTAATAAATTATCAAAAGAAAGTTCAAGAGAATAAAATCTAAGAGCTGAAAATTAATTCAGAATTTATTATTTTACAAAGCTATTAAGGATCTTGAATATGGCAAAACATTCTACCTTGGGAATGCAAAAATGAATAAAGCTCATTTATGTCCTCTGGGCCCCAGAGAATAGGAGATACCCCAAAATGAACAAAAATAAGGTTTAATAGAAGAGCGTCTACTCTGCTATAGGAGCACAGTGGAGTCAGGAAGGCTTCCCCAAGGAGTTATGTTTGAGCTGGGTGTGGAAGAATAACTTAGACTGTTTCCAGCAGAGAAGGAACAGGGGCCAATTGCAAGTTGGTGGAAGGAAAGATGATATTTCTAAGAATTTTGTGCAAGACATTTCAAGAATATATAGTTTGTATGTGGGGAATGGTGGTAAATGAGACAGATAATGTAACTGGGTGGGGAGGGAATCTGATGTATTGGAAATTCAGTAAAAACCTAAAATACGAATACCCCTTGGTTTCCTACAGGGGTAAGATAGGAAATACAAAGCAAAGACCACCAGGAGGAAACAGTGGCAAAGGAAGACTCTGGCTCCTCTAAACAGGGCAGGAATGCAGCATGTGGGGGGGTTTCACATCTTCTGTCGTTGTTATTGTTCCTGCCCCCACCCCAAAGAACCTGGGGATATGGATTTTTATGATGTTGGCATCTAATTCAAATTAAAAAGTGAAACGCAATGGAGTAAAACAAAACATCCACATTACAGGTTTTGATAGCTTGTGGCTTCATTGTCGTTTTGTCCTAGGAATCCAATGATTTCCTTCGTTTATCTCCTCCTTGACCCAGCTGTCATTCAACATGAGGTTGCTTAATTTTAATGCCTTTGTGTGGGATGAAGGTTTTTGTTAGAGTTAAGTTCTACTTTTATCCCATTATGGTCTGAAAAGATATAAGGCATAATTTCTGTTCTTTTAAATTTGTACTAAAAACTAATTTGAAAGTAGTGGATGAACAACCACTGTAAGGGAGCAGTCAACTCAACCAAGTCACGAGGCCCAATGTAGAACAATAACTAAAGTTTATTTGGCACCTTGGTGAACATGGCTGAGACTCAATAGGCATCAATCTAGAAGAGCAAAAGTGCTTATCTTTTAAAGGTTTTAAGTAAGGTGGGAGAGGAAAGTGTTACTTTGGTGTGTTAGTGACTGTTGCCAGCTACCATTCCAGATGGCTTCTTGCTGAGGCTGAGACCATTCTGTTCCTTTATAGTTTAGCCCCCCTGGAGCCACTGTGTTTGCTACTTTCTCATTTCTTCTGACTGGGTCTCAGAAGGAAGTGGTTTTAGCACAGGTCACTGAACAAGGCAAGACAGAGTGCCTTATGCTCAAAGTGGAGTGGCTTATGCTTGCTCTGTTTTTGGAGTTCCTCCAACCAACCTATCAACTTCAGGCTCATGTGAGAGGAAGAATATAATTAAATTCAAGGAGTGGGGAGGCAGAACTGGGGAAATGGGCTCAGTAAGATTTCACTTAAGGGGAAATTATAGGGGTGTATGGTGTACCTCCTGGATGCAGGACTCAAATACAAACTTGGACTTTTCCTAACAAACGCAAACAATGTAATCTAATCATATGTGCCCTCATATTAATCTGAAACAAATAAACAAATAAATACATCTCTATGGCTTGGTCACAAATAATTTATGGACTTCCAGTTTTTGAGTTCTTTACATAGCCCTTCTCTGAAACATTTCTGATATGGTAAGGCTGTGAATGACTTTTTTGTTCTTTTGGTCCACGCTTCTTTCTTGTTAGGCACCAGCATCACCTACTGACTCAAAACATGCACTTTAACAAGATTCCTGGTTGATGCACATCCACATTGAAACTTGACAAACACTAATAATATTTAATAGTTTTCAGACCTGGCTAGAGGAAGAATCTCCTAAAGAGCTTTTGAAAATCATCTGTGCCAGCTCCAATTCAGACCAGTTGCAGCTGACACTTTGGGACCAGCTTGCCCTGACTCAACAGAGGCCACTGTACGTAACTCCACCCAGATCTTTCTGGAACATCATGGTCAGGTTTGAAATCAGTTACGGTGGATATTTAAATCATGGAAATGGGTGGGCTACTTATTAGGGCTATAAACAAACCCAAAATCGAACAATTGTTTTCCAGCACACCATTGAGCAAAGAAATTGAGTTTCTTTTGTCCACTATTGGCACCATCAGTGACAGTGAGATAAAGTATACCGTAAACATGTCGTTGGTTTACATGAATTAGTTGGAGGGAGATCCAGCTCTTCCGTAGCATCAAGGTGTTGCCCAGCACAGAGGCAGGCTGGTGTGTCCTCCCTTCCATCCACCTTGCGTTGCCAGTCTCAGATCAGCTTAGATTTTGAGATAAGTTGTTGACTCACTCTCAGATCACTCCCCAGGACCTCTTCCAACATAGAGCTAGCAGGAACCCCAGGAATATAAAGAGCATATGCTTACGACTTTTCTTTTATCACTCATTACGACTTTTCTTTTATCACTCACACGAGGATGAGGTTGTGTTGGCATGACATTTAAGAGTTCTATCTCTGTTCTCTTCTCTGATCTATTTGGTCAGACTCTGGTAGTAAATTTGCCCGTTGCCTTTTTTGGAGGTCACCAAATGTACCTATTCTTATCTGCAGCCTATTCCTCTTTATTTTTTTTCTTCCTCCTTTTTATTTCCTTCTTCACATTATCTAAATGCTCCTCCAAATCACTCGCTAAACATCTTCTGTTTCTTCCAGCTAAATTCAGAACAATTGATTTTGCTCCTGAACAACTTTGCAGAACACTACCATCTTCTCTAAGTTACCATGAACTTCTCTTTTCCTTTTTTCTCTGTTGTCTTTATGTCTCTATCTCTTTCTATGTTCTATCTTTTGACAGTTCTTACACTTCCCCTTATTTTGCAAGGGAGTGTCCACTGAAGCTTAGTGTGCAATGCCTTTCTTACATCGTGCGTTTCTGTAGCTATAGTCAAGACACTCATTTCTTTACTGATTATTCTGAAATCTGTATCTAATCATTATCTCAAACCATGGTCTTTCACCTGCTCTGAAGACTAGACATTTACTCACGGATGTCTTTTCAGCATCCACCATTCTCTCATGGTATCTTGACCTTCTGCCCAGAGTCTAAACTATTATTATTGGTACTGAAGTCCTTCTTGTAATCAGCATTTGCTGCGTATCTCCAGTGGGTTCTGGAATATAGTAGATAGATATTGAGAAAGCTGTGTTCATGTGAAATAGCCAGGTTTCAGTTAGATTAAGAAAGGGAAGGAAGCATTCAAAGAGATGGAGAATGCAGAGGATTTTGTAGGAAAATGGTAAGCTTGAATTAGATTGGGGGATGTTCACAGCTTTATAGGTTTGAGTTCAGGGCTGAGGGATAGTCTGAGAGAGAATAGGACCGGGAGTGATCAGAGTAACTGAAAACATAAGGCAGAAGGGGATTAATTAATTGTGACTGTCTCCCAAAAGGATGTAGAAAGTTCTAATTCTGACCTCCTTTATGACTCTTAACCTTTAATAACATGAGTAAGGGAATATTGGGGGGAGGGTATGGAGGCAGTGGCACTTCAAGGAGCCCACCGGGCTCTGTGCCCACTTTCTCCCTGCAGTGGGTGCTGGCACAGTCAGAGGAAGGGATTGCCTCCCCAGGTGTACACAGGGTTCTATAAGTCTTTCTGAAATCCTGCTGTGGGCAGTGAAAGAATTTTCAGATAGTGGCTGGCAAAGTGTCCGACTAAAAGCAATTACAGAAAGGGAGTTCTGAAAATATTCTAAGTAATGGCAGCATTGTCAGGAGACCTACACATCCACAGACATTTACTATATGTATTCACTTGGGTATGAAAATAAGTATAGAAAATTAATTTTCTCAGCAGGTCTTATGAGAACTGTTTTCAGAGTAGTGGTTCTTAATCTTAGCAACATGGAGGAATCACCTGGGGAGTTCTTAAAAATACAGATGGTTCCTACCCCTAGAGATTCTGATTTAATTAGTTTGATTGCGATATCTGGTGTCAAGTTTCCAAAAGTTCCCCAAGTTAGAAAAGATTATAAATTAGAGCCAAGGATGAGAACCACTGATATGGTATAAATGCTGACAGCACCAAGACTCAGGCTGTTAGGAAGATTAAAAGAAATAATGGATGCAAAGTTTTTAAATAGCACAGTGCCTACATGTACCAGCTATTATATTGAAAATATAGCAATAGAAGTCAGAATATTAGAAAAGTGCAAAAGTAAGTTTTATAAAGTGGAGTCCAACAAAGATCTCAGAGGCAATTATGCCATTATCTGCAGCCTATTACATCTTACTAAAGCTCTTCTTAACCTTTCTGAAATCTTTAAAGATACATTTTGTAAGAAGTCACAAATGATCCAAAAGGTCAGAATATAAAACAAACAAAGAAATACAAGGAGAATTATGCATTTTGCTAGCACTCTTGTCACTTAGCACACCTCCCAACAAAAGTTTTCAGTCTGTGTTACCCAGAGCAAGGACTGGCATGGGTGGATGACAGAGTAAGTGATGCACCCAAGGTGCATCAGAACAGCTCTTTTTTTTCATAAATAGAGTTTTGAGTATGACTTTGACTTTATGAGGGATAAAAGGAGATTTTACTGGAAAGAAGGGAAGGTACTCACTGTACAAAGAACGAAGTATTTTGAGAATGTATAGAGGTTGAGAGCTAATAAATTGTGAAATGTGTTAAAGGATGTTATCGAATTCTTTTATTTTATTTTATTTTATTTTTGAGACTGTATCTCACTCTATTCCCTGAGACAGAGTGGCACAATCATAGCCCACTGCAACCTCATACTCATGGGCCCTAGCAGTCCTCCTGCCCAAGCCTCCTGAGTAACTGGGACTGGAAGTATGAGCCACCATGCCAGGCTAAATTTTTAATATTTTGTAGAGATGGAGAGGAGTCCTACTATATTACGCAGGCTGGTCTAGAACTCCTTGGCCTCAAGGGATCCTCCTGCCTCGGACTCCCAAAGTACTAGGATTGTAAGTGGGAGCTACCACATCTGGCCAGGAAGTTTTTGAACCTTTATTTAGTAAAAAGATATTAATTTGGGGAGCCAATTCAGAATAGAAGGCTTAACCTGGAATTCTTCAGTTCTATTTTATTTTTCAATTAGTGGTTAGAAAACATCAATTGCCTTTGTTATTTCAATAATTTTCACTTTTCTGTGACATTTCAGCAATTTCAAAATTCTTGGGGAAATGTACATATGATGAATTGATGTATAATAAATAGTACTATGGGGCTTTAAAAACATCTAACAGGAATGATGAAACCTATTGATGAAAAATAGACTTTTAATAATCCTTTTAAAGTAAAGAAGTATAAAAACATATAATAAATAAATCACCGAGAGGCCTGCCAGCAACAGTGGTGTGAAAGTGAAGTCAGAGACTGTGCTATGGGGCTAGACCAGTGTTTTTCGACCTTTTTTATCTCACAGCGCACTTGAACCTGTAGTTAACCTTCTGTGGCACACTTAGATTATGTTGATCAAAAAAAAAAAGTAAAAAAAGGAATATACTTATTGTGCTTCGAAGTATTTTAGAAAATAATTTAATTAATGATCTTTAGAACTTTTCAAGGCACACCTAAGATCCTCTCATAACATACTGCTTGAAAATCACTTGGCTAGACTCTGGATGATCTTTCCTAAAATCAATTATGTGCACATTTGGAAAAGATGCTACAGGTTAAGAAATCACTAAATTTTCATAGGAGGTGAGAGAGTAGCAGTAACAGCCACAGGACTTATATAAAAGTTTTTGTCTACTTAGGACCACAGCAGTTTACAATTAAAATATCAACAGGAAAGAATTTAGCAATAAGAATGTTTGAATGATTTCATTGTGCACGTATGATCCATAAACAGAATCCTGTCTTTAATTTGTGTTTTTGGAACATAGCTAAGCATGTTCTTTGACCAGTGGTTGCTTTATTAGGATTCTTATTTGCAAGTAGACGAGCCCCTTAAACTATCTTAAGAAAAAAAGAGATTATTCTGCCTCCTGGGACTAAAAAACTTGGGGTTAAGGCTGGCTCTAGGCCAGCAGTTCTCAACCTGTGGGTCACGACCCACAGGAACTGTATGAAAGGGCCACAGCATTAGGAAGGCTGAGAACCACTGCTCTAGGCACAAGTAAACTCCCAACAATGATTCATTCTTCCTCTGCATGGCCAGTTTCACTTTGTTCTGTATCATGGTTACATTCCTGGACTATCTTTTGCCCAGCTGTGAAACATGACTCCAGGAATGATAGGCTTACATTAAAAAAAAAACAAAAACTCCCTGTTTCAACTGAAGTGTCCATTGATGGATAAATGGATAAGAAAATGTGCTATACACACACACACACACACACATATACACACAAAGGAATATTACTCAGCCACAAAGAGGAATGAAGTTCTGATACTACAGCATGAATGCAGCATGAAAACATTATGTGGGGTGAAATAAGCCAGATGCAAAAGGGCAAATATTGTACCATTCCTTTTATATGAACTATCTAGAACAGACAAATTCATAGAGACAGAAAAGCAATTAGAAGCTACGAGGGGCTGTGGGAGGGGATGGGGAGTTACTGGTTAAAGCTTTAAATTGTGTTTGAGGTCATTAAAAATTTTGAAAGCAGATAGTGGTGATGGTTACATGTCACTGAATATAATTAATGCCACCGAATTATACACTTAAAAATGGCTAAAATCATAAATTTTATGTTATAGATGTGTTACCACAATAAAAAATATAAGAAGAAAGAAGAAGGTGAGGAGGTAAGAGAGGACACTTCCTGGTCACTGCAGAAAACTCCAGGAGGATCCCAGCCAGTTTGGCCTTGCTTTCTCACTCGCAGAACCAGTTGTGTGCCCCAAGCTATGAAATCCTCTGTCCCTTAGACACATGCTCATGACAGTGGGGTGTGAGGGTGGTGTTGGTCCTACTCAAAGGGCTGGACATGGCCCTTGGAACAAGGCGGGGGACACTGGCCAGGAGCCCCTGGGAAGCACTTTCCCTTCCCTGCCCAGGGAGACTGTCGTGCGCACCTGTCTTCTAGGTGGGTCACAGTTGAGTGCAGGACTTCCTGCCTCGCTCCCACTGAAGGCAAAGCCACAGGCTTTCAGGGCATGACTGAAATTTCTTTCAGTTTAAGCGTGGCTCCTCCCCAGCAGAGCAGCCCATTTCCCCTGCTGTCACCTTGCCCTCCAGGTCTGGTGTCTTCCTGTGGGACATGGGGGACCAGGAGGTGACACTGGGTTGATCTTGCTTTTGCTATGGCTGTAAGTAGCACACTTCCTGAATTCATTGACCCCATTGTTTCTTTATTCACTGTATCTGTGGAAGTGTGACAAGCCAAACTGCAGGGTGGTAGTGACACTTGTGGTCCTGTTAGCCACCAAGCTTCTTGGGAAGGCTCAACTGCTTAGCCAGAAGTTCTTCCAGAGGAAGGCACTCAGGGCAGACATGTGTACAATAGAATTGGCAACACGAGCCAACCGAACTGAGTTAGTTAATGGCGACTATACCCCTGCGTGTGTGTCCTCCCACAGGGCCCATGCTCTACCCTGGGCTTTCCAGGATCAAACCAAACCAGAGTTTTGAGGAGCGGCTCCTTGTCTCCTCTCCTGGTCTGAGATGGGGTGTTGGCATCCCCCCTGCTGCTCCCATCTCGTTTGCATCCTGTACAGTGGACCAGGTACCTGGCTGCCACTTCCCCTCCCTGCTGGACCACGTGCTTCTCCCACAGCTGAGGAACTATTGAAAAGTCAGTAAATGAGCTTGGGGAACTTGATCTTGGAAGTTCCCTCTGTCTGTACCTTTAAGAAGATTCAGCAGAAGCTGTACTCCTCGTTTCCTTTTATGTTTAAGGATTCATAATGATTAATTCTGAAGTACTCACATAAATGCTTATTGTTTTTAATCTGTCTTTGCAAAGCTAAATTTGTTTTCCCTGTGGCTGGATTTCTGAGAAAATACATTTCACATCGAACTAGAAAGATTGTACACTATTAAGGATCATAGAAATCTTGAAAGACAGCTTCTATTTCTCACATCCTGGGAGACAGTTGGATGCACTAAAAGTGAACTTGTAATGAGAAATCAAACATTCTTGGGCTCTAATCCTACTCCACTGCTTGTAAGTTACTGCATTAACTAGGTTGTAAGTTACCTTGCCTGGCATTAAATCTCCCCCCATTAGAAGATCAGAGAAGTTATAATATGAAACAATGTTTGATGCTGCCCCCCAGCGTTCAGTGCAGCCACAGAAATTATAACAAAGATGGAAATTTCACATCATGCTATATTTTAACAAAAATATTAATGCATATTCAGTTCTTAGATTTCCCATTTGATTTCTGTACAGAGTATGCAGTATTTACATATTTTTGTTTATAAAATCTCACTTAAAAATCTTCAATATATGGATGAAAAGTCATTAAATTTTTTTTTTTTTTTTTGCAGTTTTGACCAGGGCCAGGTTTGAACCTGCTGCCCCCAGTATATGGGGCCGGCACTCTAAAGTCATTAATCTTTTTAAAAATAATTTTCCTTGTGGAACTGAGATATATTTAATATCCATAACTACTACAGGCTGTCAAACATAGTGTTTGACTTATGAACAATTATGTAATTTCTTTTTGCTAGTTTCTTCTTCAGTAACCTTGGGAAAACGTATGTCCACCTTACAGGGCTGCTGTAAGAATGAATGACCCTGTGTGTAAAAAGGACCTGGCACCTAGTGGGGGTCCAGGAAAAGGGAGCTATAACTGTGGTTCACAGGTTTAAAGCATTACTATTTAGAATTTGAGTGAACAATAGATTTATATCTAATAAGGATAATATAGAGTTAAAAAATAAACTGTCATTGCACTATTAGTAATACTGCAGATACATTTGATACATATTAATAAAACAACTGTAATAATCAGGTCCATTATAGTTTTTTATGCTAACACATTGAAAAATTTACATGAAAATAATCACTTTTGTACTCAAACTGTGAGAATTTAAGCTAATCATTTATACTCAGAAAGCACAAAAGAATGCTTTCATTTATTTCAGACATGATAGTGCATCTCCCGAGAAGGATAAAGTGGCCATAAAACAAATGGTTAGGACCAGGATTTTGTTCCTTGTAAGGCTCATGTGTCTTCCTTGCCACCCCAGTGGGCACAGTGTTGCCACACCAATATTCATGCAAAGCTGTCCCACAGGCTCCTGCCCCTGTCTTGTACTTCAGAACTAGTTCCCTTGACTTCTTTGTGTCAAACTCCCCATCCCACCACTGCTGAACGGCTCTTGGCAGTGAGCACATGCAGCCAGTTAGTTATCTTAGGGACATTCTCACTGCATAGCTCATGGCCTGAAAAGTTGCGTTAGGGCACTAAACTTAGCCACCAGAGTCAGACTGGCTTTGAAGCAATGATGTCAGTTCCATGACTGTTGTCTTTTGAGTTTCCCATGATGCAGAGATCTGGGCAATCCTGGACACTAGACCCTTGCTCTGTACTGCAGAGAAGTGGGACTAATAATATTGAAAAAAATACCAAATTCTTGACATTAGAGCTTTCTGTGTGCTAGGAATATTATTATTCTCATTTTATAGATGGGAAAATGGGATAAAGTGTTAGTATATCACCTACTTGTTCTTTCTAATAAACCACTCAAAATTTAGGGAATTGAAGAAATCAATGTTCACGAATCTGCGGGTCAACAATTTCAGCTTGGCCCAGTTGGCTGGTTATTATGCTGGCCTCACCTTGTTCGCTTATGACACTACATTCATCTGGTGACCTCAGCAAGGGACAGTCATCTCTGTACCAAGTGGTTTCCTCCTTTACCAGGGTGGCCCACAATTCCTTACATGGAGGCCCACAATTCTTCACCTTTCAAGACAGGGAGAACAGATGCTTCAAAAGATCTGGAGACCTAGGGTAGCAAATTGTACAAATGTCACTTCTGTGATAAAGAAAATCACATCACTGGCCCAGATTCAAAGAGAAGAGAAACAGATTCCTTCACATGATGTGAGAAGTGGCAAAGTGGCATTGTACAAGGCTTGCAAACAGTGATGGGAAGAATGTGTAGCCTCTTTCTTTTCTTTTCTTTTTTCTTTTTTATTTATTTTTTTGAGACACGGTCTTACTTTGGGGCCCTCAATAGAGTGTTATAGTGTCATAGCTCACAGCAATCTCAAACTCTTGGGTTCAAGCAATTTTCTTGCCTCAGCCTCCCAAGGAGCAGGGAATACAGGCACCTGCCACAATGCCCGGCTATGTTTAGAGACAAGGTCTGACTGTGGCTCAGGAAGGTCTCAAATCTGTGAGCTCAGGCAACCCACCCGCCTAGACCTCGCAGAGTGCTAGGATTACAGGCATGAGCCACTGTGCCAGGCCCTCTTTTTTTCTGTTTTAAAAATAATCTATCACATCCAGTAAATTGCCCAAGCTCACATAGATTGGGAGTGCTGGTGTGAGGATTTAAATCCGAACAGTCTGTTTCAGTGGTGAGTTTTTTTTAACAATACTGATAATACCAGAAATCAGAAAAACTCTTCTTTCTATAATGAGCAGCGCTTACCACCTGCCTCTGCCCCGTTTGTACAGTGGTGCCTCCCTCAGTTCTCGCTATCCACCTCACATGCTAGTTTGGGATCTGGAGGGCAAATTTCTGCAAGGAAAAATTTGCCATGATCTTTTCTTCAAAAACCTTCATACAAATGGACTCCTGCACATTGACCATCAGGGGCTCTGCCCATGAATCTGCTGATACACATACTTATTCATAGAAGTCTATATCAGCGCAGGAATAAAAGTAATTATCAACCTATTCTACAGATGAAACCACGTGCTTGCTTCTTTTTAAAAGTTTTCAAGATCTTTAAAATATGACAATAGAGCTTTAATAGGAATTGCATTAAAATTATATATTGCTTTGAGTAGTATAGACATTTTAACAATGTTGATTCTTCCCAGCCATGAGCATGGTATGATTTTCTTTGGAGAATACTTAGAGATCTCAAAATTGACCTATCATTCAATCCTGTAATTCCTTTATTAGGAATATACCCCGAAGACCAAAAATCACATTATAACAAAGACATCTGTACCAGAATGTTCATTGCAGCCCAATTCATAATTGCTAAGTCATGGAAGAAGCCCAAGTGCACATCGACCCATGAATGGATTAATAAATTGTGGTACATGTATACCATGGAATATTACACAGCCTTAAAGAAAGATGGAGACTTTACCTCTTTCATGTTTACATGGATGGAGCTGGAACACATTCTTCTTAGCAAAGTATCTCAAGAATGGAAGAAAAAATATCCAATGTACTCAACTTTGAAGCTAATTTATAGCTTTCACATAGAGGCTATAAACCAATTATAATTAAGATTATGGGGAAAGTGGTGAGGGAGGAGAGAGGAGGGAGGATGGGTGGAAAGAGGGTAAATGATGGGATCACACTTAAGGTGCATCTTAGAAGAATACAGGTGGACACTTACTAAATGCAGAATACAAATCTTTTTATACAATAACCAAGAAAATCTCATGAAGGTTATGTCAAACAGTTGGATGAAAATATTTCTGATTGTATATGAAGCCAGCACATTGTACCCCCGTGATTGCACTGAAGTACACAGCTATGATTTAATAAAAAAAAAAAAAAGTTTTAGGTAAGAGGCAAATCATGGAGGGCTTTGTTAATCTAGTTAAAAATTTTGAATTTTCTTCTAGGAGCCACAAGAATTCATTGAGTAGTTTTAATGAAGAAAGTGACACCATATGTATGTGTTAGGTTTGAAAAGATCACTCTGGCAGCTCAGGAGTTGTGGAAGCAGTAATAGGAAGGTTAGACAGACATGACAGTAGTGCAGACAGGGACATGTTTAGATGCTGTGGCTGAAATGAAGTTTTGGCAGAACTGAGGAGGAAAGGAAAATGGTCGAGATTTTTATTTTTGACAAACTGATAAATAAGGGTATTCCTTACTAAGATAAGGAAGGGAGGAGGGTGGGAGGTTTGATGCTGAGACTTTGTCCTAATTTAGGCAACTATATTCAACACACATGACTAGTGGTATCAGTTGATCAGATAAATATACTGACCTGGCTTTCTAGGCAGCATTCCAGACTGGAAATAGAGGTCTATGAATAATCGATATACAAGTAGACTTAAAAGTGTAGGATAGAATAAGTCACTTAATATAAAAATCTCCTAGGGATTGTGCGTTTATAAAAAAGAGAAAAGAGGTCAGGCATGGGAACTCATGCCTTGTAATCCTAGCACTCTGGGAGGCTGAAGTGGGAAGCATTGCTTGAGCTCAGGGATTCAAGACCAGCCCGAGAAAGAGGTGAGACATTGGCTCTACTTAAAAAAAAAAAAAAAAGAAAGAAAGAAAAAATTTGCTGGACATTGTGGCAGGCACCTGTACTACCAGCTACTCAGGAAGCTAAGGCAGGAGAATTGCTTGAGCTCAGGAGTTGAGGTTGCTGTAAGCTAGGCTGGAGTCACGGCACGCTAGCCTGTGGCAACAGAGTGGGACATTGTCTCAAAAAAAGAAAGAGGGGGGAGGTTCAAGTACAGAATCTCTGTGCATTCCAACTTAGGGTTAAAAAGAAAAAAGAAGAAGAGGAGAATTCAGCAAAGGAGATTGAGAAAGAGATACAAGGGACATAGACTTAGTGTAGTAAAAAGAGGTAAGATTGGACAACATGTTGAAGGACAAATTGTCAGGATTCTACCTCAAATGTTGAATTATTATATATTAACAAACATCTTTTGGACATTTACTGTTATAAACATTATAGCAGAAACTTTGGCCAGCTATAACAAGAGACACATCTAGTGGCCTAGAAAACAAAGCCTCCAGATCAAAGTTTATTTCACTAGTAAAAATCTATTTGTAAGTGAATATGTGCGTATATTACTCTACCAATAGGGACCACAAATATTTAAGAAAATGTGATTTGAATTTGAAAGAAATTATCTAATAAGAATTTCAGTCTACCAGCTGCTTGGGAGGCTGAGGCAAGAGAATCGCCCAAACCCAGGAGTTGGAGGTTGCTGTGAGCTGTGACGCCACAGCACTCTACCGAGGGCAATAAAGTGAGACTCTATTTCTAAATTAAAAAAAGAATTTCAGCCAATATAAGAAAATGGTAATGTAAGGTCCATATTTGAAGGGCTTCTCTGGTGTGAGGTTGGGATGGGTGACCTGGTAGACCTGAAATGTGCTTTAGAGGGTTGGGACTTGGGTAGAAATGGCATTTCAGAGAATGCCATTTCAGAACTCTTTCATTCCAGACTTTATTTGCAATTTATTTATGTTGCATGCAAACCACCACAACTCTATGTAGACAAGGTTCAGGATAAGTACTAGAAATGTATTTACTTAATTATGGTTAATGATATTGCCTAACTAAGCAGGGTAACCTGTTGGTTATAAATATATAACTCAAGTTGCCAAAGCAATCCTTACCTACACTTTGAGTGATTTCTATGGAAAAACATTCAAAGAGTTTTTTTCTGAATGCAAAAGTCCTGAAAACTGTGTAGATGGCAGAGTAATTTTGGGAGATTATTTGTGTTTCTTCTCTCTATTTTTTATTCTTCTCCTTATCTCAAGCTGGGAGTCGAGCACTTGGTCTTTCATGGCCTCAGAATTTTGTGCAAATGAAAACACAAATTCAAAAACTGCTTAAAGACAGATCAGCCAGGGTCATTGTGTTCACACATGTGTATGTAAGCCTGCAGTCACTGACGAGGATATAAAGTGGGGCTGAAAGGCAGGGGAGCCCCACATAGGAAGAGAAAAGGTAGGCAAGCTTAAGGGCATTAGAAGACAATCAGTATGGCCCAGGGGGAGATGACAAGGGAGGCTTCCCTCCCACTTGGTTTTAGGACTCTAAGACCTTGGCAGAACTTTGGGAGTTTAAGAAAAGCCCTAATTAATGACTAAAATTGAATTTTTCAATAGTTTTCAATAAAATTAAAAATAAATATGTTAAGTAAGCTTGTTTGTATACTCAGTTATTTCTGTATTTAGTGATTTTACACCAAGTTGGATTAAATAGATATCATTATTATAGAGACATAGAATATGACAGAAACCCACATGTAGATATCAGGACAACACTTACGGCCAGGCAGGGTTTGTGCAGAAATCCACCTGGAAGCATTGCCATAGCCAGCATTGGTGCTTGCAGCCACCTGGAATCTGTACCATCTAAATTTCTTCAATCCATACACTGTCTCTTCAGTTAGGTCAGCTTCATAGAGATACTGAACTTTTTGATATTCAATGCATTCTTCAGATTCCCATTCTCTGCAGTTTTGAGCGAGAAGTTGAATGGTAATCTTGTAATTTTGAAAGTAGCCAAGGATAGTGTCAGGCCTTCTCCACGTCAGTGTTGCACTAGTTGACTGAACATTAGAAAGAGCAATATTTGTGGGAACACTGGGAACTAAAATTAAAAGGAAAAGAAGTAAAAAGTAATTGGAATTATCAAACATTTTGTAAACAGAAGAAAAAGATAGAATTTTAAAACAGTGCAGCCGGGAATAATGTCTAACATCTGAAGTCACGGCAGTTTGAAGGCCAGGCTTGATTGTGTGTGCACCTTAGTCTTAGCTACCCGGCATGCTGAGGCAGAATTGCTTAAACTCAAAAGTTTGAGGCTGCAGTGAACTATGACTATATCTCTGCACTCTAGCCTAGATGACAAAACCAGACCCTGTCTATAAAAAAGTAAAAATTAATAATTCTATTATGGTGCACCTAGTAGAGAACTCCAAAATTGCTATAGAACTTAGGTTAAATTATCCCTACCCTTAATGAGCAGAACTTTAAGTTGTGCTTCAGGTCCCACCATTTCAAAAGGGTAGAAGATTTAAAAGACGATTTTTTTTCAGATCCAATTTTTCCCACAAGGCCAATCATAAGTAGTTTATATAAATGTACTTTGGCTTCACATAGAAGCAAAAATTTCACTGGTACAAAAGAAAATTGCATGCTCATGTCATCCTAAGTACTTCTGGAGTCATGGTTTGACTTTTTAATATTCAGTCCCCAAGAAAGATGTTTTTTATATTTAAATGTCTAGATAAACATAAGCACATATTACATGCAGTAAGTATTCATTATAAAACAATTTTAAATAAGTAGTATTACTCAATAAATTACTTTATGTGATTAGTTGATTTTTATTTTATCTTCTGTACACTTAAAATTAACATTTTTTCCTAAACCATAATCTAGTACACCAATTACACCAATATTAGTACACAGACTAAGGTATCTTTATATCCCCTGCGTACACACGGTCCTGCTAGTCCTCACTTATTACACTTCCTACTAACTATTGGTCTGGTAAATGCTTACCACGTATTAAACTCTGAGTCTGGTGTTAGGGATTCAAGATATAATAAAGCTCATGTCCTGTTTTCAAGAAACAGTATATTGGGCACATAAATAAGTATATTACGTTAGAAATATGAACAATAAGCTAAGAGATATTACAACTTTTTTCCACTATGTCTTACCTATCTTCAAAGGCCTTTGCTCAGAAAACTGAGATAAAAAGAGTGATAACAATGACTTATCTAAAAAATTTATAGTTCATGTGCTAATATTCATACTTAAAATAAGAAAATAGATATTTAGAAAAATCGTTCATTCAGGTGGCACCTGTGGCTCAGTGAGTAGGGTGCCGGCCCTATATACCGAGGGTGGTGGAATCAAACCTAGCCTCAGCTAAACTGCAACAAAAAAAATAGCTGGGCGTTGTGGTGGGTGCCTGTAGTCCCAGCTACTTGGGAGACTGAGGCAAGAGAATAACCTAAGCCCAAGAGCTGGAGGTTGCTGTGAGCTGTGACACCATAGCACTCAATTTTAAATAAGCAGTATTACTCAATGAATCACTTTATATGATTAGTTGACAGGGTGACAAAGTCAGACTGTGTCAAAAGAAAAATCATTCATTCATATATCACATTAATTTCATTTCAACATTTAATAAATTTCTAAGGAATACCTAATATATGTAGGTACTATTGCAGATGCTGGAAATACAGTGAATGAAACAAATTTTCCTTCCTGTCCAGGTCAGACAAAAGTTTCTGACCTCATGAAATTTACTTTCTGGAGAGCTATATGCAATAAAAGGATTGGACACATCCACCTCATTATCTCTGGAGGACTGGTTCTAGGAGCTTCCCTGAATACCAAAATTAGAGGATGCTCAGGTCCCATATATAAAATGGTACAATATTTGCATACAACCTTTGCACATCCTTGTATATAATTCAGATTATCTCTAGATCACTTATACCTAATACAATGGAAATGCTGTGCATGTAGTCATTAACCTGTATTATTTAAGGATTAATGCAAGAAAAAAGTCTGTACATATTTAACACAGATTTATTTGTTTCCAAATATTTTATGTTGAATCCACAGATGGAGAACCTGTGGATTCCAACAGGAATCCACAGGTATGGATATGGAGGGCCAACACATAGTATTTTGGAAGATGAACAGATTTATGGAGAAAAATAAGAAAGGGAAGAAGGATAGGGTACCAGTGACATTGAAAATTTAAATTAGGTAGTCAGAAAATGGATAAGAAGATGCTAAGCTCCTTATAAATGTGGAGGAGTTAGCCATGTGAATATTTCAAATAGAAAACTTTGCAGCAGCGGAAACTGCCTGATTAAATGCCCACAGTTGGCAGTGTGCCATTTCATCTGGAGAATAACCAGCCCTGAGTAACTAGTAGGAGCTGAGGTCTGAGAAGGTACGCTGAAGGCTGATTGGATGTGACATTATGGGATGTTGTTATGTCTCTCTTTTGAGCAGAGAAATGAGAGTTTCTAACATATGTTTTCACAGAATCACCCTAGCTACTGTGTTAAGAGTAGATAAAGGGAGACAAGTATGGAAGCAAAGACACTAATTAGTAGATTACTGCAACTTCAAGGTGAGGGGCCGTGGTGGCCTGGGTCAAAATGGCAGCATCGAAAATGAAGAGAAACAGAGATGCACATCATCCTTTGAAGGCAAATGAAAGGCTCTTCTGATGGTGGGGGTGTGTGTGTGGGATATTAGAGAAAGAAAGGAGCAAGGAAAAGCTCTGAGTTCCATAGATTCCCCAAATAAAGAGCTGATATCATTATTAACCAAGGAGGGGATGGCAGTGGGATGAGTAAGCTTTGGGAACAAAGATTAAGAATTTACTTTGGGTATGTTAACTGAAATTCCTCCGAGACACCCAAGAGCACAAGTCAACTAGTAGATAGATGCTTTAGTCAGGATTTCGGTATAGAGAGGTCTGGATGTCAGATAAAACTTCAGATTTTCTCTTAACTTTTTACTAAATTATCTACAAAGCTGTTGCATATATGGGTCGTTATGAAAGTTTCGAGGTACACAAAAATCAAGAAACATAAAATCTGCATGGATGGAAAGAGATGAAGCCCCCTCTACAACACCAATAAGCCAAGCAATTTGGAGGAGAGATAATGGAACATAAAACACTGTCTCAAAACTTTTGTAGTGACCCAGGTTTAGTATGTGTGTGTGCATATAAAATACATGTATATATCATATTTGCCTGAAACTGGAAGACAGAAAGCAGTGAAAAATGATGATTGAATTACTTGAAGTCATATGCTCAGACTCAATTACTCTGTTTTGTTTTTTTTTTTTCTATTGTAGAGACAGAGTCATCTCTCAGTTCACAGCTCGCAGCAACCTTCAACTCCTGGGCTTAGGCGATTCTCTTGCCTCAGCCTCCTGAGTAGCTGGGACTACAGGCACCCGCCACAATACCCTGCCATTTTTTTGTTGCAGTTCGGCCAGGGCCGGGTTTGAACCCACCACCCTCAGTATATGGGGCCAGTGTCCTACCCACTGAGCCACAGGTGCTGCCCCGCTCAATTATTCTGTCTTGAAAACTAATATCTATTGTCAAATCTTACTGTATTCAGTTAAATGTTAACCTTAAAAAAACAAAATACTTGATACAGTACTTATAGCACACTATTTTATCTTTACCTATCATGAAGAAAAGCAATTAGAGAAAACTTTTAGGCAAAAAAGGAACATGTATAGCAAAAGAGGTTTTCAAATTGGCTAAAAAGTAGAATTTCCATAATGTATTTAAGTCCTTCAGTCACTAAATATGAACTCAGATCACATGAATATGATACATTTTCAAAATATTTTAATATAAATGATAGAAGTGTTATTGACTTGGGTGTTCAGGAAATGTTTTCAGAGAAAAGAGGGCATGTGAGATAAGATTTCACAGATTATAAAAGAAGCAAGCCTAGAAGAGGAGGTGATGGCAGCTAAGTCAAGTGTGATTGAAGCTTATAGTTAATGTTGGCAAACCAGAAAGGCAGCACAATGGGTTGGGGACTTACTGTGTCAGGGAATATTATGGATAGCTTTCCAGGCAATGAAAAGTTATCAAAGGTGTCAAAATGAGATGTTCAGGGCGACATTTAATCAATTCCAGGCTGGTAATTGCACAATAAAAAAAGGAAATTTTTCAAAGACCATTTGATTTTTGATATACTTTGCTAAGAAGAATATGTTCTAGCTCCATCCATGTACACATGAAAGAGGTAAAGTCTCCATCTTTCTTTAAGGCTGCATAATCCACAGCCTTACGTGTACATGTATACATAACGGTATACATGTGCCACAATTTATTAATCCATTCATGGAGCTATGATTTAATAACAAATTTTTTTTAAAAAGACCATTTGATTTGTCCAGGAAAGAAGAAATAAAATGGTAGTAATGGGAAGGAAGTCAGATTTTTATATTTATCTTAGTGGCTGAATCCTATAGGCAAATAAATGGGAAAATCATGAAATCTCAGAATTCTAAATAGGTTTAGAGATTGTCTTGGTCAACTTTGCATCTGTGGATGCCATGAAGATTCTCAGTCCCTGTACAAAAAACTTCTTCCACTTATTCAACCCAACACTTAATCTAGGTTCAGATAGGAACAAATTTTGCTGCTGTAATTAAGAATCTAAACCAGTCTACTCTAAAATGGAGAGCTATCCAGTGGGCTTGACCTTGTAACTTAAGTCCTCTAAAAAGAGAACATTATCCTTGGTAGTTGCAAAAGAGGAACAAAAGATGTGAAGCATGAGACAGATTCAATGCACCAAAATTGAAGAGTAGTTGTGAGCAGCCATGGTGGTGCATTGCTGCAGTTGCTCCATCTGTCAGGAGTGGAGCCGGTGAGGAGGGGGCTGACACTGGAGAGAAGGAGGATTGCCACAAGCTGAAGGCCATTGTTGACCTACCTACCCCCTGGCCATAGGAGCAGAGGTGAGGCTGCCCTGGGAGCCACACGTCCTCTGTCATTTGGGTGTTGGGTGCTTCTCCCAGCCCACTGAGGGCTCCCTGGGCATGTACAAAGCTGCAGCCAGTGCC
This sequence comes from Perodicticus potto, assembly GCA_963574655.1. NCBI lineage: Eukaryota > Metazoa > Chordata > Mammalia > Primates > Lorisidae > Perodicticus > Perodicticus potto. The sequence goes on from CAUYRH010110347.1 coordinate 25,311, forward strand.
AGGGAGGGATCCAGCCCCCTGGGGCTGGGGAAACCCCAACGCCACCCCCTGGGTGCTCTTGGAAGGCCCAACAGCTCTTGGACCTGCCAGGGATCTACCCGAGCTGTGTCGGTGACACTGGAGGAGGGCAGGGAGAGAACCATGTGAATGGGCTCTGGAGCCTGGGCGCCAGGTAGGTTAAAGTTCAAGTTGTAGAAGAGCCCTTCACCCAGGGGACATGCTGAACACCAGTCTCATTGTGTACATTGGGGGGGGCAAGATGGCCGACTGGAGCCAGCCTCCTACTGAAGCTCCTGTTGAGAGGGAAGGATAATATCTAGAAAGTATCTAATTAAGTTGAAGACTGGGACTGAGCCAAGAGAATAGAGTGATAACTGCAGGTCACCTCTTCTGAGGCAAGCTGCAACTCCAAGAAAGCAAACTTCAGGGTTTCTACAGATGTGCGCTGAACTGAGGACCTCTTTTCTCAACCCAAGGGTGAGAGCTGTAGGAAATGGGGTCTACTTCCCCAGAGGGACCCTGTTGTGACTCTGAGCACTCTTTTTCCAGGCAGAAAAATTGAACTAACGTTTTCTTCTGCCATTCTGAACTTCCAGTCCACATTTCCCACCTTGCCTGACGAACCAGAAGCCTAACACCTGCAGAGACCATGGGAGGAGGCTCATGATCAGCATCCTCCAGCCATGGTAAAGCCAAGGTCCCACGCTCCCTGCCCCCACAGCCTTCTGGGAAACTTGGCACCACACCCTGCCCTCTGACAAGAGTTGTGAGTTGAGCGCTCTCTTTGCCGAAGTCACAAGGCTCCAGGCACTGCCAGAACCATGTGCAGCATCCCCCACCCTGCTGCTGGATCCATGTGCCCCACATTCCCAGAGCTGTTCCTACAGCCAGAACTCTCTGGCGGTGGCAGTCGCCTGGGAACTGCACCGGGTCACTTCCTTCAAAGATCCATCAACAACAGAGATCTCGGAGACACACCTCCCCAACTCTGAGGACTGCCAGAGGAAACTAGAACTCACTCTATAGGGATACCAGTGCTGCAGAGCAGCAGGGGCAAAGGTGCAGTGGCTGAGGGAGAAAAGCATTCGCTGACTTGTTATCCCCAGAATTAGACTGAGTTCAAGTGGAACACTAGCCAGTGGCTATTGAGCACACGAGGCAGGCAGGCCTCAACTCCTCCAGCCTGCTGGTGGCAGAGGGCAGTGGCCAGGCCTTGGGGGCATTGACCTTCCTTTGACTCTGACAGGCACAAAGCCCCTGCACATCTGCTTATTGGAGGGAGCAGGACCTCAGCCCTGTGGGGTCACCAGTGACTGGGCGTAAAAGAAGAGCAAGATGGAGAAAGAGATACAGTGCCCTGGTCCAACTCTGCTACTGGGCGCACCTTTCTGATTCCAGAACACCAGAGCAAGCCAAATTTGAGCAGCCAGTAGACCTCTGCCATCTAGTTGCTGGAGACCTTTCGAACTCTCCCACTTAAGAGTTCATACTGACTGGGTCAATTGGTTTGGAACTCCTAACCTGGGCCAATCACCCAAGGACCCTCTCAGGTGGCACCCTGGTTGTGTGGTAACAGGAAGTGTTTATTTTCCTCTTCTAGTTGTTGTCCATGGTGGGGGGGGGTGTCTTAGTTGCTTGAATTTCTCCACAGCTAAGACTTCACCAGAGTCCCTGATCCCCTAATCCACTAGGTTTGGCCAAGAATCAGCTGAATAGAAGACAGAGCCACCTACCACCACTACACTGATCAGGCCTCTAGAGTCTATAGTACTCTATAGTACTATAGTCAGTAGAGACTATAGTACTATACAGGTCCTTTGCAAAATTGCTAAGGAAAAGCTGCA
>CAUYRH010110349.1:0-11625 GCA_963574655.1 Perodicticus potto
GAGTTTTGATCATGACTAGATCTCCAGGAGGGAAAATTTCCTGTTTTAGTTAGTATATCCCTCCCCAAACGGGGAGCAGGACTTTCAGGCATGATTAGGGAGGCATGAGAGAACAGCAAGTCATCCCAATTGCAGCTTAAAGGCTGGGCGAAAAATTTGGTAACCGGCTTTCCAGACACCTCCTGTATAGTTATGGATTTGGAGATAAAAGACCAGGGTTAGAGAGAAGTACAGAAAAGTTTGCTCCAGGGTCCAAAAGAAATTTTATCTCCTGGTGCTCCACTATAAGGCAGACCTGGGGCTCTTGAGGGGTGATGACACAAGCTGGAGCCATGAGAATTTGCCCCAGGCACCCTCAGTCCAGTTTGGGCTCCAATTTGGTCACCGTCCCAGGAGGCCTTTGCCTCTGGGGGCAGGCCACCCTACAGTGGTCACCCTTGCATTTTGGACAGGGACCAGGTGGCTTGCCCAGCCAGTGGTGCTGCTGGGGGCAGTCTTTTCTGAAGTGGCCATTCTGACCACATTGGAAGCACTTGTTTTTACCTCCTCTGATTTCCCTCTGCCCCTGAAAGTTGTTCATTTGTTGGAGTGCCATTAGATACAACTTGTAAAATGCTCCTTGAATTTCTAATTCTGACTTTCCCTCTATTTTATTGACCTTATTTGCTATCCAAACTCTGAATTTTGTTTCTGACATCTCAGCATCTGTTTATGAATGGGATCTTCAGTAGTAGCTGCCAAATTATTCCTTGGGGGGGGCATTGATCTACTCTGGTTATTCATGATAGCGGAGTTTTCCCGCTATTTCTGCCCCATGAATATTTTACACCATTTGGCTAGATAAGCAGATAAGGAGAAGTTGGGTTGGTGGCTCCAGAACTAGTGATTGGCCAGTCCTTTGCGCAAAAGCTGGGACTGAAGTCTGTACCTTTTCCCCTAGAGCTTTCCCAAGGACATGTGCAGTGCTATGGCCTAAGAGACTGGGGGCCTGCTTGGTGTGGTGGGGCTAAGTGGCTCTGTCTTATTTTCAGCTGGTCTCTGTCTTATCCTAGTCTATCAGTTACACTGGGTTGAAGTCTCAGCTGTACAGTAATACCAGTGATTGGATCACCCTGACTCCCACAGGCCACAATTGGAAAAGGAAAATCAAACCTTCCCATAACCACACACCCAGGGTATCACTTTAGATAGTCCTTAGGCTATTGGCTGAGTTCAAGAGGTCCAAATCAATTTTCCCTGTCAGTAGCAGTCTCAGGTGGGAGAGTTCAAAAGGTCTCTGGCAACTAGATAGCAGGGGTCTGTTGGTAGCTGAAATATGAGTGTTCTGGTGCTCTGTTAGTTCAGAAGGACCCACCTAGCAAATAAAATAGGTTGATGCCTCCTTCCCCATTTTGCACCTCTGTCACACCTAGTCACTGGTAACCCCATAGGGCTGTGATCCAGTTCCCTCCAATTAGAAGATGCTCAAGGGATTTGTGCCTGCCTAAGTCACAGGGAGATCTATCTCTCCTCAGCCAGGCCACCACTCTCTGCCACTATCAGTCAGGGGGAGGTGAGGACTGACAACCTAAGGTCCTTGGGTGATTCACTCAGTTCTAGCCCTGCCCCTGCTTGATGTTGCTGACAGAACAGAACAACTTCACAGAATTTGTTTCTGTCCCAGCTATGTTCCCATGGGGATTGGATACTGTTTGAGCAACTCTGCCCTGTCTGTGCTGCTGCCCAGTCTCAGCTGCTATTTGTGTTGGGGTGAAAGATCAGAACTTGGCACTCAGCTGTCAGTTCTAGCCTCTGGATGCCTGTCTTTGTCTCAACTATGATACCCTGAGGGCTGGGTGTGTCTGAGGCTCAGTTATTCAGTCGTCTGGGTCAGCCCCACCCTGGGAGTCTACTGTCTCTGTGCCTGCATATTCTAGTACCCATGCTCCTCCCAGGCCGGTACTGCCTCAGGCATACCCTTTACTCATGGGTAAAGTGTTTCCATCCCAGAGGCTGCCACCAGAGAAGATGCCTGGCTTCCTCTGTTTGTCCAGAGAGATTGGGAGTGTCCTTTCAAAATATTCTCAAGGGTGTGAGCTCTATTGTTCCCACTGGTGCAGCTGTTGCAGCTGTTGCTCTGTGCCTTAGGGGACCACCACTCCTGTATGGTTCTTTTTTTTTTTTCCCATTTAATCATATTTGATTTTTAGAATTTTACTGTCTTTTTTTTTTTTTTAATTATTTTTTATTGAGTCTTAACTGTGTACAATGATTCAGGCTTGGAGTACACTATGCGGGCTTCCCATACATGGTTCCCTATCGGTTTACCATTCTCTCCTCTCTCCTGTGCTGGAGAATCATCACGGATCAGCAACACCCCATGCCCCATCTGCACCCCTCAAGAAAATGCCCAAGAATCTGGACTCCATGCGGGACAGGCTTCCAGACCTCATGGTGAGAGTGAAGGGGAGTGCTCGGAGTTCAAAATTGCAGGTAGAGAATATATACAGTTTTATCCTGGCAGGAGAGTGCCATGGCACCCTAGTAGGGGAATGAGATCCAGTTTGTAGAGGGTCTCTCCAGTGGGATAAAATGGGAGGATATTTGAACTCTGCTCGCTTGTTTGTATGGAGTGTACTGTGAGTCATTCTCATGGGAAGGGGACTCCCATCCACTTGGTGATAGATTTTGTACCTTTTGTTTGTATCCTTGGGGTCACAGTTTGCCTCAGCAGGGTTGATGTGCATTCTTCAACTTTCTCTCTTGGCTCAGATCTGAACAATCAGCTTTCTTGCTAAACTTCTGTCCTTCAACTCTCCTTTTGGATGGGAGCCTCTGTGGAAAGCTGGCTCCAGTCAGCCATCTTACCTCTGCCCCTGCATTTTTTGCATTAGGAAAATAATACCTCATATAAAATGGTTTTAGATTGTCCTCAATGTAAGAAGTATTATTTGTGCTGTGTGTGTCAGTGCATGAGCATATGTTCACATCCAGAAATGTATCTGAGTGAGTTTTATGTGATTTTATCCACTTGAAGCCTAAAGAAAGAAGAGAAATGAAAAGTCTCATCTCCTCTGGACACTAGCAGTCATTGCATGGGGGACTAAAACTGGGACCAAACTCTCCCTCTTTCTAACCTTTCACCTCCATCTGTGCATCTAAAAATGAAGAGCACAGTCTTGGGGAAATGTGATGCCTTAACATATCATGTCCTTCTAAGGGAGCAGCAGTGTCGGGAGAGCACACTTCGAGAGAGTGCAGCGAATCAGGGCAATGGTGAATGCAGGAAGCTTTTCATTTTTCCTTCTTTTCCTTGGATTCTAGGAATTGCCCTATGTTCTCTGAACCTTAATCACCTCTGGTTATTTTCATCCTTTAGTAAAGTATGCTGGACATGCACAGTCTTTTCTATGTGGTGGGTAAGAAAATTCATAGATAGAGCCAAGAAGTGTGCCCTTCTCTACATGATCCCTTTAGAGAGGTCAGCACAGTGCTGGCTTCACTGGATCAAGGGACATTTGCCCTGGATTTGCAGTTACTGAGCCTCTGCAAAGGAAGTGCTGGCACCAGGGGGGCAGCGAGCTCGTGCGAGAAGAAGCATCTGCAAAATGAATTGACTCAGTCACAGTAGTCAGCAAACTCTCCTTTGCACCACTGTCTGCTAGAAGAAATGACTTTGAAAGAGGTGAGTTTACCACTTGGGGTTACAGAGAACTCTCCAATTTTCAAAATTGTTAGGTGGATACAATGAGGACACAAAAATATATACATAGTGTGATCACAATTTAAGTAAAATATGATTTTCCCTCTTTTTATATATACATATATAAACATAATTATTCTATACATATAATTGCATATATATGTGATTATAATTATACATGACATATATAACCATTTTATACACAGGAAAATTATACATATATACAAATAATAAGACTAGCATTTATTACTCTAAAATTTTGGCAGTTAGGTTATATATCCAGGATTGAACATTATATATTATTTTAATGTGAGCTTTTTCTAAATTTTTCATAATTGGCATCTATTTCTTTTGTATCTAGAGGAAAAAAATTTCAAATTTTGAGTGATGGTTTTTATTCAAACAGCCATCCAGGTAGCAGTGTCTTTTGGGAAGCCTTGACAGTAGCAGAAGCTCTTACCTAGTATAAATTCTCAGTTGATTGCTTTAAAACCAACTGAGCCCCGTGCCCAAATGACCTGCCATTATGACACACTGATTCAAATCTGGCCTCACTCTAGAGTATGCTCAGGTTTATTTGGTTAATTCTTTTTAACCTGAATATTTCAGGAGAAACCAAATGAAAATTAAAGAAATAGCTATTGTTATTCGTCAACCTAGATTTTACTCCAGTGAGGTCTCAGCTCACCCTGCACAGCCTGTGATGCTGCTGCCCATCCTAGAATGCAGATTACCTTGGATTCAAGACCCTAGTTTTTTTAGAAGCAGCACCATGAAAGTTTACTATTTTAGGCTCTCTCTTGTCTGTTCCTTCTTTATTTATTAACTATTGTTTTCATTTGACACTTTCCCAGCTTTCATCTTACTTTCTCTGTATTCATATTTCTTGTTTATGCTGCCAAGTCTATAGTAATTTCAGATGTAGACTAGTTTATAAGCACCAGTGAAGTAATCAGCTTCTAGTTGGTAGAAGCTCTGTTTTGTGCATTTGGACTTTGTTGAAATGCCACACCTGCCAGGTAATCTCTTCCTTCTTTCCTCCAGGTGACCTCTTCTTTCTCCAGGTATTTGATGTGCACCTGTCACATGGAAGACATAACATCATGGCCTTTTGACTATTCACACCCCCACACCTGGAGACAACAAGCACCTTTGTGATGGAATAGAAAGCACACATGTGTGAGAATCAGAGGTCTCTAGGAAAACTGCATACAACTGAATGAGGAAATCATTTTGCCTACATGGCTTTCAATTTATTATCCTGCACACCTCTAGTCCAATAAGGTAATATACACAAAACCGCTTTGCAAAATGTAAAGGACTTAAATACATATGCAAAATGTTTATCGCATCTTTCATACTCAAGGTCTGACATATGGTTGATCATACTTGTGGTCTCCAGACCATTGTACATGAGGCTTGGTACCAGGTGAGTACCCCATTAGCGTTGCTATTTAAATTAATAAATACATAAGGAGCCACAAAAATTTCATACAACATTGACCAAACAGAAAAGTTTGAGAGCAATTTTACCCTTTAAATATCCTTTTGAAAGATGAAATATTTCCACCTTCCTTAAGACTTAATGTTTGGGTCTGCCTCTTGTGCCTCCACCCGTCTTCTCCTATTGCTGGTTTACAGAGGCCTGCGTGGTTCATAGACAGATTGTTCCTGTCTCAGATGTCTTCTATTTATAACGAGTTCTCATGCTGCCCCATATTTCTTATTGATAGCTTTAAAAAAATCCAGCCAGCTCTTCATCCCAGCACAGCCACTGCTTTCTCCTTTTGGATCTTGTTCATCTGTTTACAAGACAACAAAACACACATAAACTTCTATGGTACAGCTCAGTGGTGGGAAAATATGACAGTAATAATCTTGGTTTTCAGACAAGTAGTGAATGGTATGTCTATATTCCCAAAGAGAGAACATTAGAAATGATGGCAGCATCCAGCTGCCACATGACCCACCTCACATCAGTGAAGCTGGAAAGAACTAGGAGAAAAATATATTTTGTGATTTTAATTGGCTTTGCAATGATGATGATGATGGTAAGAATAGTAATAAAAATAATACCTTATTCTAATGCCAAAATAGACTTTCACATATATATATCTTACTTATTTCTCATGAATTTCCTCTGAAGTAGGTAGGGCATTGAATATTAGGCTAGATAATAGGGGAGAATACTGAGGTATCAAACAGCTTTTTTATACTTTCTTCATTATTTGTGAACTGTATGCAAACTTGCAGACCTAGTCTTACGACCTAGCACTATTTCCAAACAGGGTCTCTGCCCTCAGGCAGCTTGTGTTCCTGTAGCCTGAGTTAAACAATGAATGCCCCAGTAAATAAATAGCAGGCAAGATAGTTCAGATAGTTGCTGGAAGGGAAGGCAGACAAAGAGGCTTCCCTCAGACAGTGTGGTCAAGAGTGCATGTAAGGGGTAAATATTTAGCCTAAAATGGGGGAAAGAGGAGACAGCCAATAAAGAAGTTGTTGAAGAATTCCAGGAAGAAGAAATAAGAGACACAAAGGTGATAGATGCTCCATAGAAAGAGATAAAAATCTGTGTGGCTAGACTCTAGTAACAAAGGGGAGAAAGACAAAATAAGTGGAAATGTATAAGCAGATGCTAGATTATGCAAGGTTTACAGGCTGCGGTTGAGAGTTTGGTAATTTATTTTTAACCATCTTCAACATTAGAACAAATCCTATTTAATCACAATATAAGTTTTTGCATTGCATTGTTGGGTTTTATTAGCTAATATTATATTTTGAAGTTTTATTATTTAATTTTCTCACCCTGCCTGTATTTGATTAGAGATAAAATTTATGCAAACTTCAAAACAACTTAATAATTATTTCTCTTTTTGTGCTTCCTAGAAAATATTTTATAAGTGAGTAAATATATATTTCTTACAAATAGGTTTAATTATAGAAGATATTCGCTATCTAGGCCGAGAATTTTTAGACTCGGATGAAAAAGGAAAGTAGCTTTAATTTTCTTTACTTAAAATTCAATTATCATTAAAAGTTATTGATTTTTTTCTTTGTTTGTTTGTTTTAGTTTCTTCTTTGGTCAATTAGACATTTTAGAATTTTTCAGGAATTTCTACTTCTCATTTTTCTTGGCAAGTTTATTGTCATATATTTCATTATGTCTTAAATTCTGTTATCGCTGACCTACTTCTTTCCTTAAACTGTGTTTTACTTACCTCTGTATTTTGATTTTTATTACTCTTGCCAGGAAGCTGATTATTTATTTCATACAAAAAAATCGTTTCAAAAAAGCAGTTTGTGATTTCCTTCCCTGCTTTTTTTTTTTTTTTTTTTTTTGAGACAGAGTTACAAGCTGTCACCTGGGTTAGAGTGCCATAGTGTCACAACTCAAAGCAACCACCAACTCTTGGGCTTCAGTGATTCTCTTGCCTCAGCCTCCTAAATACCTGGGACTACAGGCACCTGCCACAATGCTGGGCTATGGTTGTTTTTTTTTGTTTGTTTGTTTTGTTGCAGTTGTCATTGTTGTTTAGCTGGCCTGAGTGGGGTTCGAACCTGCCAGCTTGGGTGTATGTGGCCGGTGCCCTACTCACTGAGCAATGGGCGCCACCTTTTTATCCTTTCTTTTCTTTTTTTTTTTCTTTTAGCTTACTGCTGCTCTTTTTTACTAGATGTGTGTGATACAATCTCATCAAAAAAGAAATACAGCTGCTTTGTATGGAACCAGAAAAAAACCCGTATAGCTAAGGCAGTTCTTAGTAATAAAAACAAAGCTGGGGGTATCACCATACCAGATTTTAAGCTGTATTATAAGGCCATAATGGTCAAGACAGCATGGTACTGGCACAAAAATAGGGACATAGATACTTGGAATTGTATAGAAAACCTGGAAATGAAACCAACTACTTATAGCTGCCTAATCTTTGATAAACCAAACAAGAGTGTTCTCTGGGCGAAAGACTCCCTATTCAATAAATGGTGCTGGGAGAATTGGATATCCGTATGTAAAAAACTGAAACTGGTTGTGCACCTTTCTCCCCTTACAAAGATTGATTCAAGATGGATTAAGGATTTAAATTTAAGGCATGAGACGATTAAAAATCCTAAAAGAAAGAATTGGAAAAACATTGGAAGATATTGGCCCGGGGAAAGACTTTATGAGGAAGACTGCCATGGCAATAGCAACAACTGCAACAATAAACAAATGGGACTTAATTAAACTGAAAAGCTTCTGTACAGCCAAGGAGACAACAACCAAAGCAAGTAGACAACCTACCCAATGGGAAAGGATATTTGCATGTTTTGAATCTGACAAAAGTTTAATATCCAGTATCTATACAGAACTTCAATTAATCTACAGGAAAAAAACCAACAATTTTATACATCAATGGGGGAAAGAGATGAATAGATTTTTCTATAAACTCTTTATTACCTTATTTAATGCTTTTGACAACCTAAGAAGTAGCTCTATCTTTGAATTCGTGTTTACATAATGTAAAACTTAAGTTAAATACCTGGCCCACTATCACATAGCTAGAAAGACGTATGCGTGAGCCTACGTATCCAGGACTCCAAAGACCATAGTGTGAAGCACTGTGCTACGCTGCCCTAGGCTTTCATTCAAGGTATCTGTATCTAAAGTCTAATCCTTCATGTAATTATTTAGGACAGTTGCTGACCCCAGAGTAATTGCAAAAAAATGTTTCCTGCTATTGTTGCTGCTACTAAACAGGCGTTAAGTTTCATATCTTTGAAATCACCTGTCAGAGAACAGCTGTACTTCTCTGCACGCATCCCTGGAAGTAATATGCACATTACCTCAAAAAGAATTCTTGTACACCTTGGTGAGGTAGATCATACAAGCTGCGTTTAGGTCCTGGTATTGGGCAGTAAGCTATACTCACTGACTAACTTCCTGAGTCTTTACCTGCCCAGCTTGGATGGTTCTTATCTGTGCAAATTACGAAACCCATAGACTTTCTCAAGGTTGCTTGCAAATAGTGGAATCCAAGTCATTAAACAATTTTTTTTAATGTCAAAGGTCTATTGCAGTGCTGACATTAACCATGTATGTAATGCCAATGCTTCCAGATCATATCTCAATCTGTACAACATAGTCAAAATGTGAAGAGTGGAGCCATGATGATGAGATCAATTATGTTTTAGATGTAAGAAGAACTGACTACTAATTTCCATGAAAACTTTGTTCCCTGGCACTGAGATGAAAACTAACCTCACCATGATCTACCACTCCCCCAAATTATATCCCAATAGGTGAAGTAAGTACCCTTACGGAGCACGGATCTAGGAAAGATGGGACAATTAACACTGCATTGTCTATTCCTAAGGAGAAGGAGAACGATAATCAACACTTAGCTTGTTCTCTATGCAAGACACTAAAGTAATTTTTATGCATTTTTTAATCCTCTTAAGGAAGTTCTTTAATCATCAATATCATAGTTTCGCAGATGAGAAACCTGAGGCTCAAGGCAACTAGAAGTAGCTTGACTAAAGTCACTAGCTGATGGAAGAGTGACGGAGTCAGATGCCGATGCCCTGGGGTCTATCTGTGTTCTGTCTGCTAACCCAGCTGCTTGCTTTCTCTTGCCTTCTCTCCCTCTCTCTGTATTATTAATATTTATATTTATTAACTTTATACATTCCTTACCAGCTTACCCTCCTCTCACCTAAATTATGAGCCAGCATAGTCTTAATAATTTTCTTAGTCTATTCTCCAAAGTTGAGGAAAAGTAGTGTGATGTATTAGAAAGACTCCTATAAAAATGAGGTCTGGGCTTGAATAGACCAGAACAGACATTACAAGGTTACATTAAGTGTTGGTGCTGCAGACAGGTAAAAACATATTTGGCCTTTTGCTATACTAACTAATTGGTTTTGTTTTATACTCTGTGTGTGTAGGGAGTGACTGTTCTGTAAACATGTATGTTTTTTCTCATATTTTATTTTCTGAAACTTGTTAAAAAGTATGCCTGTGGCTCAGCAAGTAGGGCACTGACCCCATATACCGAAGGTGGCGGGTTCAAACCCAGCCTCGGCAGAACTGCAAAAACAGAAAAATAGCCAGGCGTTGTGGCGGGCGCCTGTAGTCCCAGCTACTTGGGAGGCTGAGGCAAGAGAATCGCCTAAGCCCAGGAGATGGAGGTTGCTGTGAGCTGTTAGATGCCACAGCACTCTACCAAGGGCAATAAAGTGAGACTCTGCCTCTACAAAAAAAAAGAAAGAAAGAAAAGTATGTATACATTATCCAGATACCTCCAAAAACTGCAGTGGAGTGTGGACCCCTCCCATGCAAAACTGAGAAACCAGGCCACAGTAAAATGATGTGCTCCAGCAAGAAGTTTTTAAATTGCTTGGGTGGGGGACCTCTTCAATGCTCGTGTGCCAATGTTTGCTAGCTGTAAGGGCTTTTTGTAACACAAAGACCATCCTAGCCAGCCTGAAGCCATAGTTTGAGTGGAATGGTGTATTGGAACCATGCATTTTTGAACTGAAAATGAGTTTTCAGATTTTCTTGACACCATTGTTTTTAGCAGGAGGTGGAGAGATCAGCTTCATAAAGCCCTGGGGCCAGACTGAGACTCAGGATATGGACTTTCAACCATTCCCTTAAAGCACAACATTGGTCCCTTTGGCCCTGATGTCTGGGATTTTTTTGATAGGGTAATGATCTATTCCTATGAATGAATAGATCAAGCTACTCCTCTGACCCTCACATTTTGCATCTGTCTTATCAACATTTATGTGCCATTCATCTCTTATGTTCTATAATTCTAAAGGCCTTTCCCAGGAAGAGGGAAAACCCAAATAACTATTAGCTGTAAGATATATTTGTGGTCACACATGGAATTTGGGGGTTATAAGGGTAACATGTCCCTGCAATGATTTCCCAGGTGTTCTCTTGCATCAAATGAACAAGGAATTGAAACTTGGGGGTATAGCTGCTAGCTTGGCTGTTTCAGACAATAAAGTGACCAATTATATAGAGCCATCACTTTTTTTTTGCTACTTCCTGATTTTTATTTATTTTTTATTTTTTAACTTAATTTTTATTAAATCATAGCAGTATACATTTATGGGGTACAATGTGATGATTTGACATACAATGTGGAATGCTTAAATCAAACTAAATAACATAACCATCACCTTACTTACTCATTTTTTGTGGTAAGACATTTATAATATACTTAGTTGTTTTGAAAGGTTCCCTTGCATTGTGCACATCCAAATACCTTCTCTCCCCTCTGTTCTTCTTCCTCTCCCCTCTTTCTCTGGACTATATTTGTGTTTTATCATTCATATGAATGTGTAAGTCATTGGACCAGAATGTTTATTGCAACCCAATTCATAATAGCCAAGTCATGAAAGCAGCCTAAATACCTATCAACCTATGAATGGATAAACAAATTTTGGTGAATATATATATGTATACACACATACACATACATATATACATATATATTTATGTATACATACATATTTATACATATATATTTATACATATATGTATGTATATATGTGTACATATGTATACATATACATCAAAGATATATACATATCTATCTTTATATATATGTATACATATACATAAAAGATATATATATATATGTACATGTATATATACCTTTTTGTGACTAAATAGTATTCACACACACCATGGAATACTATTTAGTCATAAAAAAGATAGAGACTTACATCTTTTATATTTACCTGGATGGAGCTGGAACATACTCTTCTTCGTAAAGTATCTAGAGAATGGAACAAACAAGTTTCCAATGTAATTAGAGCCATCACTTCTTATTCAACTCATGTGACTTAGGCCTGTGACTAAACCATTGTCTGAAAGATGGGTCTGAGTATCTCTTCATCAATGTGGCTATGATGGATGTGGGATACAAAAAGAATAAAAGTTAATGCCTATA
>CAUYRH010110351.1:0-13151 GCA_963574655.1 Perodicticus potto
TTTTTTTTTTTTTTTTTTGAGACAGAGCCTCAAGCTGTCACCCTGGATAGAGTGCCTTGGCTTCACAGCTCACAGCAACCTCCAATTCCTGGGCTCAAGCGAGTCTCTTGCCTCCGCCTCCCAAGTAGCTGGGACTACAGGCACCTGCCACAACACCCGGCCATTTTTTGGTTGCAGCCGTCGTTGTTTGGCGGGCCCAGGCTGGATTCGAACCCGCCAGCTCAGGTGTACGTGGCTGGCGCCTTAGCTGCTCGAGCCACAGGCGCCGAGCCTGTTGAGCTACTTTTATAACAAATTCAGTCCTGTACTTTTGAGTCCATTGTTCCTATAGCGTGTCTAGGCATTTTTTAGGAAACAGTGGCAAACAGCCTTGAGCTGTTCGCTGCTTGTTTCCAGTCTGTCTCAGAATGCCTAAAGAAACAATTTTATGTCTCCAACTCTCCTCTTTCACTTATTTTAAAATGGAAAATAACAGGTTGTATGGGGAATATGGGATATGATTTCTGCCTTCTAGGGAGAGATCAAATTTAAACTAGTTCTATGAGATGTCCTTTTTGAATGTTAGGTCAAGAAATCTGTATATGGATTCTTATTTTTCAGGACTATAACCGTCAAATTTGCCTAGAATTAGAACTCAAATCCCTTCATAAATACAAGACAAGTGGTATGACACAATTTCCAAGACCTCGATAGGAATCCATTCACTTCTGTGTTTGATTCCATTAAATGTTAAATCAACAGAAGACTTTGAATAGTTGGAATTCATTGTTAATGGAATTTAACGGTAAATCAATGAGTTTTTTTTCTCCATAATCACTAAATCTCTTCCGTGTTATCACTATGGAAATAAATACAAAGTTGTGGACATTGCACCAGGGCTCTTTTCTTTTCTTCTTCTTTTTTTTTTTTTTTTGAGACAAGAGTTTCACTTTGTCACCCTTGGTGGAGTACTATGGCATCACTGCTCACAGCAATTTCAAACTCTTGGGCTCAAGCAAACCTTTTGTCTCAGCCTCCAGAGTAGCTGGGACTACAGGTGCCTGCCACAATGTCCGGCTATTTTTAGAGTTGGGGTTTCCCTCTTGCTCAGGCTGGTTTTGAACCTGTGAGCTCAGGGCAATTGACCCACCTCAGCTTCCCAGAGTGCTGGGATTATAGGTGTGAGCCACCACGCCCAGCCATCGGGCTCTTTTCCATGAAGGAGGTGATGGATTTGGGACAAAGGCTTCACTAGAGGCAGGAAATAGAGCTTTGTGGTGCTTGAAACAGTGGTGATGGTGGAAACTCAAAGATGTGGTATGAGTTGAAGCCTCTGAGACAGATTGAGGTGCTCATGACTCAGGTGGGACAGAAGCAGCCCTGCTGTTGCATGAGCAGCTAAGCTTCCCTCAGGAAGTCCTGTCAGGAGCAAGGACTACTTCAGCATTAACCATTACTAGTTTTATTTCATAATAGGATTGAGATAGTCTTTGTCGCTCTCGGCAGAGTGCCGTGGTGTCATAGCTTGCAGAAACCTCAAATTCTTAGGTTCAAGCAATCCTTTTGCTTTAACCTCCCAAGTAGCTGGAACTACAGGTGTCCACCATAATGTCCTGCTGTTTTTAGAGATGAGGTCTCCCTCTGGCTCAGGCTGGTCTCGAACCTGTGAGCTCAGACAATCCACCCACCTTGGCATCCCAGAGTGCTAGGATGACACAGGTGAGCCACAGTGCCCAGCTGTGGGTGTTAATTTCTGCATTTAGTGATTAGTCTCTATCTGTATGGCAGTAGTGGTATGAGACATAGGGAATGATTCACATATATTTTTTTTTTTTTTGGAGAAAGTTGTTCCTTTAATATTTCTTTTCTTTCTTTCTTTCTTTCTTTTTTTGAGACCGGGTCTCATTCTGTTTGCCAGGCTGGAGTGCAGTAGGGCTCGCTGCAGCCTTGAACTCCTGGGCCCAAGTGATCCTCCCGTCTCAGCCTCCTAAATATCTAGGACAAGTGCATGTTATGCCTGGATAATTTTTTTATTTTTTGTAGAGACAGGGGTCTCGCTACATTGTTTAGGCTGGTCTCTTAACTCCTGGCCTCAAGTAGTCCCCCTACCTTGGCCTCCAAAAGCAGTAGGTGTGAGCCATTGTATCTGGCCCTGATAATGCTTATTACACAGCTTTCCAATTTTACATGAAGAATCAGTACACAAGTACAAAATCACCCCTGGGAAACATCGGCAGTGACAAATTATTACATGGAGTTTGTCAAGTTAATAGATGTTGAATAGGGAGATAGTCACTCAGCTCACTGAAATCTTACAGAATTAACTTCTCTGAGGAAAAGGAAAATCAGTTTGTGTTTTGTATTCTTACTCTGCTTCTGGAAGTAATGGAAATACAGATTGAAGATCGTCTTTCAAAATGATTTTTTTAAAACTTGGTAAACATTTTTTTTTCTTTCTCCACTTTAGGTAAAATCTTTGCCACTTTAATTGCTTCTTTCTGCTTTTTCTTTATAAAAATCTGCTTATAAAAGCCTTTCTATAAACATGGTTAAGTTGCTGTAGTAAAAGAATTAGGCTTTCAGAAAGATTGAGAATAGATGTAATGCATGGTTTCTCTTTTTCTTTTGTGCCCTGGAAGCCGTTGTTTAAGGTAGACTTTACAAATATCTGTTTTTGAGGTGTATAAGCAAGAGAACAAAACCCCAGTCTCTCCAGGAAGGAGGCCATGTACTTACACAATAATCTGTAGTAGGACTGTGTGCATCAAACCAGACACAATTTTCCTGTTTTCTTGTCGTAGAAATTTCAACTAGCTGTTTTAAATGTGTGCAGTTTAAAATTTTCATTCTCTGGCTTGGTGACTATAGCTCAAGTGGCTAAGGCGCCAGCCACATACACCTGAGCTGGCGGGTTTGAATCCAGCCCAGGCCTGCCGAACAACAATGACAACTACACCCAAAAAATAGCCGGGTGTTGTGTCGGGCACCTGTAGTCCCAGCTACTTGGGAGGCTGAGGCAAGAGAATCGCTTAAGCCCAGGAGTTGGAGGTTGCTGTGAGCTGTGATGTCATGACACTCTACCTAGGGTGACAGCTTGAGGCTCTGTCTTAAAAAAAAAAAAAGTCTTTCTCTGATGTGATTGAGAGAGAGGAGGGAAATTAGGAAGACACTTGCTGGTAACTATTAGTGGATTGTATCAAAGTGTAGGAATGCGGTGGGGTTAGCCTCCTCCAGGGGGCACGTCCTAGACTTTTCTCTTCCTGTCTCTTCATTTCTGCTTTGTTTCTTTAAGCAAATGTGTATGTTTTCACTCATTTTAGGTCTTTTAAGTCCAGTGAGTATATTCTGTATGTAATTGTTACACTTTGAGAGTGGGAGAATCCACATAATCTTCTTCTCAAGCGCAAAGAATTTTTAGTAAGTGGATTAACAGTGATGACATATTTGAGATGTTTTGAATGCCAAAATGCTTAAGAATTTGCCAGATTAATAATTAACATATTTTAGGCTCAGCGCCCGTAGCAGTGGTTACGGTGCCGGCCACATATACCAAGGCTGGCAGGTTTGAACCCAGCCCGGGCCAGCTAAACAACAATGACAACTACAACTAAAAAAAAAAAAAAATGGCCAGGCGTTGTGGCAGGCACCTATAGTCCCAGCTACTTGGGAGGCTGAGGCAAGAGAATCACTTAAGCCCCAGAGTTTGAGGATGCTGTGAGCTGTGACGCCACGGCACTCTACCGAGGGTGACAAAGTGAGACTCTGTCAAAAAAAAAAAAAAAAAAAAATATATATATATATATATATATAAGAATGTAAGTTACCTAAGAAATAATAGCTTTATTACTCTTTGAGTACACTTGAAGTGAAGATAGCGTTTGCTTCAGAGTTAACATTGGGGTTGAACTGTGCAGTCACTATGGGGCCGCCCTGTCTCACAGGCCAGAGATCAGCAAAGGATAAATTCGAGAGAGAGGAAGTCTTCTCTTGGGCAGGGGCCACACACCATAAGGATTCATCTCTGCTGAATTTCTATTCTGTCTTGACTACTGTATTCTTGTGCTTCACCTGTATTAAAAGCTCTGTACTGCCTCTTGAAACTGACAAAATCTTTATTAAGCCTTAATAATGAGCTTGTACAATCTTGTATGCGTACAAGAAATCTGTCCTATCCTCTAATGTGATTAGAAATGTAAAATATTCTGTAAAACTGATCAAAGAGGAGACCAGTTTGATTCATTGGAGTTTTATGTTTCCATCAGAAACATTATTCAGAAGCACTTCTGAAAATGTACTTGACTTCCAGATGTTACAGGTACAGGAAGGAACCAGAATGAGCTAGTGGTAACGAAGGAGTTGGTGAATGTACAGTTTTAACAGTTTCTGTGTGACCTCTTAGTTCCGAAAGTCACAGTGTTACCATCTAATCACAATACTCAACTGAAGCCTTCACTGGATCCTTTCAGCAGAGGGAAAGCATTCACTCTTCAGGCTTCCCTTGCCGGTGGAAAGGTGCTTTTCCTATATTGATCACACTTCATTTAGAAGGAAACATTTAAAAACTTGCTTAGGGGCAATTTTCATTCACTCTGTTCAGTATTAAAATGAGTGCCATGACTTGCCTGGAACTTAAAATTGCCTTCAACTTTTCTTGCCAACTTGGAATTAATCACCTGTGGCACTTAGATTCCTGTTTTGTTTGTTCCCACTCAGCCCTTCCTCTGAGTACATGGCTCTGCAGCTGTGGAGGATTTCTCTGTAAAGGATTCTGAGTTAGTGACAATGCTTCTCTAGCCGGCCCGCGGTGCTGCTGCAAAGTGGGTGATGATCCTTAAAGTGAAATCAGGCTCCTCTCCGCTGAACGTGTGTCAGGTTTGGTTGAAGTGTTTAGTGAAGAACTTTTGCTTCAGTCATTTTGCTCAAGAATCATTTCCATTTGCCAGGTGTGGTGGGTCACCCTGTAACCCTAACACTCTGGAAGGCTGAGGCAGGTGGATCACCCAACCTCCGGAGGTTGAAACCTCCCTGAGCAAGAGAGAAACCCCCTCTCTACTAAAAATAGAAAAACTAACCAGACATTGTAGTGGGTTCCTATGGTCCCATCAACTCGGGAGGCTGAGGCAGGAGAATCCCATGAGCCCAGGAGATTGAGGTTGCTGTGTGCTATGATGCCACAGCACTCAACCCAGGGTGACAGAGTAGAACTCCGTCCCAAAAAGAAAAAAAAAGAATTATTTCCATCTGCTTAGGGTAGTAAAATGCAGCCTATAGAGATTTAAAGAAGTTGACCAAAAAGCCATACTAGCTGGAAAAATCTCTGGCTGTGGGGAATCCAGAAAACATCTTCCACATTTTGTGCTGAAGTGGAAATAGCTCTCAGTCTCAAGTCATTGGGCCTGTTGTAGACAAGGAATATGAAAACCATGGTGACCTTACTTCTGTTAACTCTAGAGATTTCAGCACTTGCTGGACAAAAACATAAAATTTTATGCTCTCAGGAAAAAGTAGCCAATGTGGTTTTAGAAATAGGACATTTTCACTTCTGCTTTCCTTAGCCCTCCTAATTCGTAGTTTTGACAAAACTTTAATAACCAGGGCTATTGAGAGACATTGGTGGTGCTGATAGTTCTTACCACTGGTTCCTGGTTAACTCAGACAAGAGATCTAATCTGACCCAACCCGACCAAATGGATTGCAATATTTGGTAACAGGGCCCAAGAATTGGTCCATTTTTGAGTGTTGTAGGGAGCTATTCTACAAACCATCATTTCCCAGACTTCCCTGTGGAGAATTACTTTGCTCCCACGTGCAGAGTAGGAGCTTCTCAGCAGGCTCGGTTCCTGCTCCCATAGCCAGCATGTGGACTCCTGGTCTGGACGTCACCCCCGGCCTACCTTACGTCTTGATCGCTGACAGCCCTGTTTTCCTTCTCTTGTGGCTGTGATGGTGACAGCTGAGGCTGGGTCTGCTGCTGCTTAGGGGTACCAAGCTGTGAGAGAGCCGGCCGGTGGAGGAAGAGCACAGATGGAGCAAAGGTGCTGCCCGGCCAGCACCTTCTGTTACTCCTGCCACCTTGTGAAAAGCCACAAGTTTCGAGTAGTATGTGCTTGGGGTGCTGGTTTCAGGAACTGAGCCCTGCCACTAACCAGCCCTCAGGCAGATGACAACTCCTTTCAAGGGTTTTTGCTGACTTGGGCGATGGCACCTCACTGGTTATCGCAGTCTCTAGTTTTGCCGTGGTTGTAAGTTCTTGAATATCGCCCTGTGCTGGTACTTAGCTGAGGGTGTGGGGGCTGCCAGAAGCCCAGGAGTGGGGGCTTGTAACCCATAAAGGAGAGGCAGCCCACTGTGCTGGCTCAGTGGGGACTTGAGCGTCTTGCCAGTGAACATGGCCTTAGGCCTCAGGCTCCTTCCCACCTGCTGTTTTGCCAGTGAGGAGATGACCAGGAAATCCTGGAAAGGCGCTGGCTACAGTGCACTGCCTGCGGGAAGTGGGGCTCTCCCACCACCGACTGTACACAGAGAGATCACCCCCAGAACTCATTTCTAACTAAAAGCCTTGGTTGTAAGCTCAAGCTGCATTCTGCTATGGACCTGGGTGTTACAGTAACTGGGGTGGAACAATTTCTGGAACTGCCTACCCCTCTGGATCTGGATCACCCTCACCTCACGTACCCTGCCCCACCCACCTCAGCATCCTGCCTCCCGCTGCCCAGCTGCTCCTCTTCAATGCCCCAGTCCCTGGGCCCCCCAAACCTCCTGATGAGTCCTTAGGAAATGTCTCTTAGATCGGTCCCCATGATCACAACCATTTCCCCACCTCTGTTATCACAGCTGCCTCCTGACTGGTTTCCCTGCCTCCCTCTTGCCCCTTCTCCTCAGGTTCCACTTCAGCCTAAATCCTTCTCTTTCCTGAGCTCCAGCCTGCCCTTTTCCAGCCACATGCCTCTGTCCCTTCTCTTTCTCTTTCAGCTCCATTCCAGCCCCTCAGAGCCATCACCATCACCTTCTCCCCAGAGCTCTGCTCTGTCTGTGCCTTGCCGATCCTTGATCCAACTGCTCCTTGTCCGAATGCCGAGGCAGCACCTCCCACCTCCAGTGTCGCCTGCTCCCTCCACACAGCAGGAGCCTCCCTGGGGCCCATGCTGTCATTGGGGAAACAAGCTCCCAAATGGCTGGTGTTCCCAAATGTTTGCAGATGGGGGTGGCTGAGGGGCAGACAGCAGCCCCTCAGAGCGGGGAGGACTCCTAGTGAAGATCCCACTGTCTTTTCCTTCTAAATTTGGCCCCTGCTAGGACAGGGACTCTCCCTCTCTCCCGGTCCAGGGTCAGGTAGTTCCTCCGTCCTCTGGGAAGAGCGCATCCCACCCCCTGTCTCCACCGGGTAGATATGGGTGGGCTGGAGGTGCCTCTGGAGCCCTGGCCCTGCTCCTGCCTCCCGCAGCCCCAGACACCCTCCCCAGGCCTGAGTGGTGGAGGGACAATGGAGACGGAGTCAGCACTGTGTCCCGTCCAGGAGAAGCTTCAGTGAGTCAGGGGCCTCCTCCCTCTCTGTGTCCTTCTAGGCCTGGGTGCCATGGAAGGGTTGGTGTGGGTCCTGCTGGGACACTGGGGCCTGATTAGCCAGGAAGATGGAGCCTAGGGCCAACCTGAGGGGCGGAGCTAGGCTACACCGCTGGCCTCTCTTGTGTCCACTCCCACCCAACCAGGCACAAGGCAGAGAGGGAGGGTGCCAGGCGGCTAGCCTAGCATCCACCCGGGGCGCAGCCCTCATCACACCCTTATCTGTTTGCATCCCTTTATCTAGCTGGCACTGTCTAATGCTACACAGGGCAGTAGGGATTCTTATCCCTATTTGCTTACTACTTATTATTGTATTATTTACTTACTATTATCGTAAGGTAGCATCTACAAACTAGTGTCCTCTGAAGGTAATGATGTCATGCTCTGCTGGACATCCTAGGACTTGGACCCATCACAGCTTTGGACCCAAACTGCCCTTTGCAGCTCCTCCCCCTGGAATCTGTCTCCTGGGCTGGCCAGTTTTTGCCCAGGCTCCTGCTTTGCTGTTCCTTGGGTGACATCTTGTGGCCAAGAACAGGTACAAACCATTGGCTGAAAAGGCTGCGGAGTGAAAGCCGCCCTCAGCCCTCTCTGGGGGAGCGTCAGGGATTCCTGATCAGGATGCCCGGGGGCAGGGGGGGTTCCTGACATGGAATCAGCTCCCGGCCCCCTGAGCGGCCCTTCACTGTGACAGCTCTGTCCGGATCCCAGAACTCGTCCAGGTCCCCTGAATTAGATGCACAAATATACCAGGTTCCTCTTAGCCTGCCTTGCGTTGTGGCAAGTACTAATTATTCTCAATGTAGGAAGCTTTTCTTAGCAGCCCAATGACAAGATTATTGTTCCAATCTTCAGAGGAGGAAACTGCCCTGAGTTACACTCTGAGCCACACTCTGACAGTGCCAGCTCTAAAAGACCTTGCTCCCGAGATATGGTCTCGAGAGCAGGGGAACTTCCTGTCTCATTTTCCAGGGCAGGGTGGTATTACGGTGGTGCTGCAGGTTCCTGGACTGTTTTCACATTCTGGGCTCTGGGCTGAGCCCTCACCCATGGGGTGGGCGTCACATGAGGAAGCTGAGCCTCAGAAATGTCAAATGACTTATTCAAAGCCACACAGAAAATAAACCCCAATAAATGCCCAAATCCAGTGTGACTTAGCTCTGAATATAGGTCTAGAGAATGCCCAAATCTGCCTGTTTATCAATGAAGGGCCCAATGCTCTGCCCTTCTTCAAAGCCAATTCATAGGATTGTAGGGGATTGTGGGAGCTGGGGAGCTGAAGGAGCATTGCACACTGTAGGGGACAGTGCCCTTATTGTCCCGATTCTGGTGTGCACTTCCCCTTGCGCACGTCAGTCTCCCGAGCATACACCCTGGTGGCACCCGGCAGGCATCAGCAGACCAGACTGAGTTTGGGTCTCAGGAGCATGGAAGATCCACTTTCCTATGCAGGTCCTCTTCCCGGGGTCAAGGCCATGGCAAGGACTGCTTGATGGTCTCTACCTCCTGAATTGCCCTGTTCAGAGGGAGAAGGGGCAATGCCTTCTGACCTGTGCCTCCTCCCTTATTGTCCCAGGCTGGCAGCAACTCTTCTGCAGTCCTAGAGGGAGAGGACCTGGCTGCCGAGGGCCCCTCGCAGGCTCCTGGGAAAGCAGCAGGGCAGGCGGAATACAAATGTGCCCATGAAGGCAGAGGAACAGATGAGAGGAAGTCTCCAGGTGACAGGGTGGAGAGGCCCCACTGCGGCGGCTGCCCCACTCTGTGCACAGATTGAGCCTATGATGAAGATGAATGGAAACTCTGTGTTGGAAAGCGTGGAGGCAATCAGGAAGGCTACCTGTGCCGAGGGGCCCCTCCCACCAGCCCTGAGCAGGGAAATACTGAGATTTGGAATTTCAGCAGCAGCCACATGGTTAGCACGGAGGCTGGGCAAACCTGACGAGCTGCCCCAATTAAAGGATAAATGATACAGGCCGCCCAGTAGCTTGGCAGGAGTTGCGGACTCAAACAGGGGCTGCGGGTGTCAGGCAGCCGCTGCACAGGCAGGACTGCTTGCACAAAAAGAAGGCAGCTCAGACCTCTGAAGACCCCTGCCCAGCCTCGGACCCCTCAATGAAGTGGCGCTAATGACCAAGAGCCTTTGCTGCCAAAGGCCGTGGGATTGTTAAAGGCTGGTTCAGGAGAAAATGGGTTATCCAGCATTTGCTGAAGAAAACCAACCAAATTTGCCATATCCAAACCCCACACCGGGAGGCAGGACTGATGAGGGCACTGCGTCTTCATCTTTCCAGACCGAAAAAAATCCCAATTTTTCTCAATATGTCCACGGCAGAGCAATATGTGATCATTCGGTCACATGCACGGTGGACCAGGAAGGAAGGTTTGCTGAGTGAATTAATATTGTCGACAAGATTGCAGGGGGCATGTTTAACTCACTTCAGGTGCTCTAGAAGCATCCGCACAATGGATAAGCTAATTACAAATCATGCCTATTTATTCATTAAACAGGGCCTGGGGGAAATTCAAAGAGGCAACACTGTCTTAACTTCATTCAATTTGCAGTCTGTGATTAAACGGAACACAGCTGCAAGACTCCGGAAACGTTGCCAAATTCCGTCTTTTCCCTCGTTCAGACTGACCCCTTTTCTGGGGCCCACAGCTGTCCTCTGGGGTCTTGTTATCGTTGTTAAGCCCTTCCACCATCCGCTGGCTGCTCAGGTCTCGGGGCAAGTCCTCACACCAGCCTGTGTCTCAGTTTTCTCATCTGTAAAGTGGGCTCATGATCCCCTGGCCGACAGGTTTCCTGAGAGGAACTGCACGTTCAGTGGGGATGCTTCCTGCTTTGTTTTCCTCTTCTGCCTTTGAACATGCACCAGCTGCCACTAAGATGGAGGCATCAGGGTCCCCCAGACAGCACATGACAAGGAAAAGCTGCTGTTCCCTGGGGATGCTCAGCACAGAGCCTGGGCCACAGGGCTGCTTTCCTGGTGCTGGATCCTGGGATTCCAGGAATGCCCTCTCCTGATAGGTGACTGACCACCTCAGTTTGCCAGTGATTGAGGGGTTTCCCTGGATGTAGGATTATTCAGGACTAAAACCTGGACGGGCAAACCAGCACAGCTGGTCACCCTGCTATTGGCGGCCTCTGAAACTCTTTTTATCCAACTTTCCTAAAATAAACTAAAGAAATAGGCCGGGCGAGGTGGCTCAAGCCTGTAATCCTAGCACTCTGGGAGTCCAAGGTGGGTGGATTGCCTCAGCTCACAGGTTCGAGACCAGCCTGAGCAAGAGCAAAACCTTGCCTCTAAAGAAGCTGGGTGTTGGGTGGTGCCTGTGGCTCAAAGGAGTAAGGGCACTGGCCCCATATACCAGAGGTGGTGGGTACCCAGCCCCGGCCTGAGCTGGCGGGTTCACATCCAGCCTGGGCCCACCAAACAACAATGACGGCTGCAACCAAGAAATGGCCGGGCATTATGCCAGCTACTTGGGAGGTGGGGCAGGAGACTCGCTTGAGCCCAGGAATTGGAGGTTGCTGTGAGCTGTGATGCCACAGCACTCTATCCAGGATGACAGCTTGAGGCTCTGTCTCAAAAAAAAACCCAGCCCCGGCCAAAAAATAAAAAATAAATCTGGGTGTTGCAGCAGGTGCCTGTAGTCCCAGCTACTCAGGAGGCTGAGGCAAGAGAATCGCTTGAGCCCAAGAGTTTGAGGTTGCAGTGAGCTATGACGCCACAGCACTCTACTGAGGGTGACAAAGTGAGACTCTGTCTCAAAAATTAAAAAAAAAAAAAAAGAAATAGAGCTAACTTTATCCTCAATCCTTGGAAAAATCTGAGAGACCCAAGGGCGATTTATAATATTATCATCAACGAATTCTAAGACCCGAACAGTCACCAGCTGCTTAGGATCTGGTTCATGGAGTGCTTTTAATTTACGGGATGAGTTTTTTTGGATCTTCCTTTCTATTTGCTTGGCACCCGCTGACTGAGCCCCCACTGCCCATGTGGGCAGAGAGTTCAGTGGCATGGCAGGAGCACAGGGCTCTTGTGCCTTGTCCCCTGTGAGCCTGTGGAGCTGGCAGCTCCTTGGATTCTGCGATCCTGGGGTCAGGGCATAGTTCCTGTCCCTTCATTCTGCCTTTTTGGTAGAGGCTCCTGTATCTAGAAAGGGTCCCTGGGCAGGAAGTAAAATATTAGCTTGAAATTCCCTTTTTTGTGGACTCCAAGCAGGGAAGGATATTTCATAGGGTTCAACCTAATATCGTAGACCTGGAGTTCATTCAGGTCAAGGTGCAATTTGAGGCAACCCAATTTCTCTGAGCTTGTTTCTCATCTAAAAAATGAGGGTCTTAATAGTTTCTATTTCCCGGCGTTGCTCATGGAATTGAAATAATCCACCATGGCATTTCAGCAGTGGCTGGTGTGTAGAAGGTGCTCTCCACGAGGGCTGGGATCTGTGCGCATCCCTCCTCTCTCTGAGTTAACTGGTCAGCGGCTCTGGCAGGCACTGGTGATGTTTCCCAAATGAAGGCGTAGATGTAAACTCATTTGTCCACCTCCTGCTAGTGTTTCCCGAATGACCTTGAACTCTGATAGGGGCTCTTCCTCTGCCCCACTTCCCTTGGAGGCCTCCCAGTGAAACACCCGCTTCCCATGGCTCCCCGTGGGGGGCCTGATGGGTTTCCAGACATGTTTCTGTCCCCCCCGTGGCTTCTAAAACATACAAATCATTCTGGCTGCACTTCTGTGTTTCATTACTAGGAATGCACATTTGAAAACAACAGAGGGTGAGGTTTAAAAGCAACATGCAATTTTTATTACATATATCTCCAAATCTGCCATTAGGCCCGTCCCCGCGGTGTTATTGACCTTGATTCTTTCTCATTTGCATCCTGCATTTTTCATCCTTTGGAATATGGTGTTTTGGGACTTCTCCATCATTAAGTGGATTTACAGCAATTTCCCTGTGTGTTTTCTCCAAGGGATTCTGTTATGAGATGCACATTAAATCTCCATTAATACCTCATTATCCGACTGATAAGATTACCATGATAATGAGGCAGAAATTCTAATTGTTTCACTTCTTATTGTGCCTTCCATTTAATCCTTTACTCTACCTGGAAGTTTGTCATGAGCTGGTGAGCACCATGCTGAAAAAGACCTTCCAATTGGAGGGCCAGAAGCTGAATTATGGTGCTCAATAGTGATTGGGGAAAGAGAGGAGGTGGAATGGAATTTAAGTTCATTTGCTGGGGAAAAAAATTGAGGTGTGGAAAGCCATCTGGGTGGGCCTACTTGGATTTAGAGAACTCCTTTGCTCAATGTGCACTCAGACATATGCACATGGGTACACACACGTGCCCACAAGTCACACATGCACCCACACTTCAAGTTCAAGAGAGCCCAGAACCTAATTATTTTTTTTTTTTTACATGTATTTTATTATTCTTCATTCCATTCTTTCCCCCCCCCCCCCGGGCCGGGCGGCCGAAAAGGCAATGAAGAATAATAAAATACATGTATTTAAAAAAAAAATAATTAGGTTCTGGGCTCTCTTGAACTTGAAGTGTGGGTGCATGTGTGACTTGTGGGCACGTGTGTGTACCCATG